>JANQAP020295782.1:0-18011 GCA_026874005.2 Erythroxylum coriaceum | reverse complement strand
GTGGGGAATTCCTCCCTCGTGGGACACGCGTCTAGATGTCACGTAGGACGTCGGACCCGTGACCCGCCCGGGGATGGTTTCCAGCATGCATGATCAGAACCTAATAGAGACTTCCCTATTATTTGATATATTGTAAGAAAGAGAGGTGATACACTCCTTAATCGAAGAGAAGAAAAATGATAGAAAGAAAAAGTTTTGAGGGTTTTAATGATTAAAACCTATCATACTCTATCAAAAGCCTTATTTAAATCTATCTTGATGGTTCTTATTCGAGTCTTCTGTTTGATATTTTTTAAGAGACTCCTTTATAATTAGGTCAATGTCACTTATAAATCTCCCTATAATGAAATCAACTTGGATATAATTAATTGTAAAAGGTAGAACACACTTCAATCTCATGACTATTAGCTTAGAAATAATCTTATAAAAGGTATTAAAATAAGCAATAGGTCTATAATCCTTTAAGAAGATAGGATTCTAGGACTTGTTGATCAATTAGAGTTGAGTTTTGTTCCATAATTTTAGTAGATTGGATTTTGAGAGGACTTAAGTATAGCTTTACACAAGAGAGGGTTTAGAGCATCCTAATTTCTTTAAAAGAACTTAACATTGAATCCATCCAGTCCTAAGGCTATATTAGGGTTCATCCTAAAAATGGCTTCCTTTATATTAGTTATGGTGAAAGGCCTAGTTAGGAATTCTTTCTGGTTCTCAGAGGTTAGCCTGGAAATAGAAAGGGAGAGGAAGGTTGGGACCTCCCTTACGTTTGCACCAAATTGAGTTTTTGGAAAAGTTTAAAGCATGACTTAGCAAGTCATATTGTTTAAAAATATTGATTCCCTCATTACTCTATAGAGAGGAAATAATGTTTGAATTCATCCGAGATAAGATGGACTTATAGAAGAAGGAAAAATTATGGTCTCCATAATTCAAAAAAAGTCCCTAGATTTATGATTTAAGAGTGAGTAACGTGCTTCAAGAGCTTGTAAATAAGATCCAAAAGTCATTTTTTTTCTACATCATATGGTAATCACCTGGATTTTCATAAAGTTCCTTCTGGCAATTTTTGTAACTCTTCCTTTACTAGTTATAGATCACTATTAGTGGCAGAGAATCCTGCCTTTAACTATTTTAATTCAACATTGATAATCATTAGCTTCTAATGGAACTTATAGGATTGCTTGACATATCGTTGAAAGGTCATACCTTTAGTATAGTTTCCAAGAAACTTGAAACTTTACAAAGAACATTAAATGATCAAGAAGGAGTAATTATTTTTTTAATAAACTAAAGGTTGTGGATTTTCAATGGAATATTGTTTGAGCATGGGCAATTGTTGAAGATAGCCTTACTTATTTGATAAATTTCAATCTAGTAATGATTTACATGGGCTCTATCAAAATTCTTTCTCATTAATGATTGTCCCTTTTACTTTTTGCTCCAGGTGAATAAATGTCCTTCACTACCCATATTAGTAACTTTAAAATCCCCTAGGCAGTTCCTATATCCTTATGGAGTCTCTTATATAAAATCTTTGTTTAGCCTTATATGCTAGCAAAGTATAGTTGAAGTCTCCAATTACTAACTAAGGGATTTTGATGGAGCTAGGAAGGCTTATAAGCAAGTCAAAAAGAGGATATTTGAAATTTGATGTTAAAAGCTTAAAAAAGAAGAGTTACCATAATATGAACCTTATAGTGCATTGCATATTTAGTAAGGAGCTTCTAAATTTTATTAATAAACTATAGATTTGAGTAATTTTAACTTTTAGCTTAGTTTCTAAAGGATAAAAAATAATAGGTTGTTATGATCTAATGCAATAAAAAACTTGTTGTTTTTTAGGGTTGTTAATATTTAATAACCCTAGTGTTTCATACTAGAATTGACATTAAGAGGGTGAATGAGAGCTACCCTTCCATATCTTGTATTTGTGACCATGCCTCTTACTCTCTAAATTCTACTAGTACGAGTCTCACTTCCCTTAACATCTTGGTTAAGGAGAGTAAGGGAAGTGAGGGAGATGTTAAGGGAAGTGAGGGGTTGAGGGATAGAGTACCATCAGGACTCAGGTAAGTTATCTTATTATGAAATGCTTTCTCTAAATCAACTGCAAGAGCAACTAAGCCTTATTGGTTCTCTTTATCCATAATATCAGTGCCATTCCCTAAGGCAATCTTATTATCCATTTCCATTATTTCTCATAAGTAACCTTTAGTGAAAATTTTTCTAGTAGGGACCTATTTCTTGTTGAATTGATTTAAAGTAGGTCTCCATTGATGGGTTACTTAGATCATATCTTTAAATAATTCATCCCTTTTATTTAGTCTCCATAAAGAGATAGTGTCAAATAGCTCCTTGTCTAAGCTGACCTCTATACATAGGTGGGCATATCCAATACGCTTTAAATAAGCAATAATCTCATCTATCCTTAACAACTTCCTTTTGTAGCCAGCAATGTGGATAAGGCCAAGTGTTGACTAATAATCCAATAGGATATTATGGATAGTGATCCACAAAGGAACATGCTTGGTTTTATATTCTTGGAGAATGGAACCTAGCCTCCATTTGTACACAAAAAGTGGCTTATCTTTAGCATGATAAGGGCTAAGTTTAACAAAATTTTGAGCATCAATTACTGTGGAGAAATTGATGACATAAAGAACCCTGATCATCTAACAAAAGCTCTAGAAAGCAATGAATAAGGCGGCCCATCTAAATGTAACATTTCGTAGCACTTATAAAAGCGAGCTAACCCTTAAAACTCCATCTCCAGTTATGGGGGAGATGTATTCAAGTTTTTTTATTAAAGAAATATCACCAACGACTTGCTTTTAAGAGCATTGAGTCATATGCTTAGAGTTTAGAGATATTTGGGAGGAGATCTTATAGGAAGTTTTAGCTTATGAGGGTCCTAGGGGATCTAAACATGATAGAGGTGCGTGTGTTTTTTACTGCAATATAATGCCACTAAAGAGGTTCAGTATAGAGGGTGGTATAGTTGGAGCAGAGCAACATCTCAAATTTTAGGCATGGGAAACATAAATTGGAGAAGGTTTTACATATTAAGAGAAATGCTAAGGCTTTCTCCAATGTACAAATAAACTTCTTTAAAATGGATTTATAAATAACATTATAACAAGATATTGCCCTAAAATTATATAGAAAAGAAGGAGTAGAAATTTTAGGAACTAGAAAAATTTATGATTTATTTATCTCTTTAAGCATTCTTCTTTTAGAGAAAAACTCCAAAATAGTTTTAGTCATCATATCACCAATTATACTTTCTTTTTATAAAAGAAAAAGTGCATCAAAGGCACTAGGCCCTGATTTTTTCCTGTGATCTTAACTAAATATAGCCTTTTTCATATCAACTCTACTAAAAGGATCAATAAGCTAATTAACTAGCTCTAGGCTTAGTGATTTTCGAATGTAACCCCCTAGAATTTAAATAAAAGAGACATAGGAACAATCTCCTAATGGACTATTAAAATGTTTAAAAGCAGGCTCCTACAAATTTTCTTAATCGTAGATAGGGGTACCGGAATCACTATAATAAAGTGTTTCTTTCATTTTTCCTTACATTGATAGGGAAATAGAAAATTTTAGTGTTCATATCACTCTTCTTAATCCACATTGCTCTTGCTTGTGTCTCAATAAGCTATTAAAGGTATTAAGGGCTTGAGTATATTTACTCTTTTTTTTGTGATTCTTAACTCTAGGTTTTTAAAAGATAATTAGAGTTCATCCTTCACTTCAACAAGAGCCTCTCTAATTCTCCTAATTGCCTCTTTAATATCTAGGAAAAAAACTTAATTTAATAATTTCAGTTCCACTTTGATGCTCTTAAGCTTTTACCTATAAATGTAGGCTTTGATTCTTACTATATATTTTTCCATTCCTTTCTTAATAACTTCAATAAATCTAAGGGCATAAGTTAGATGAATGTTAGTCTAAATCGAAATTTAGTAGGCTTAAGGATACTGAATTATAAGACTTTAATAAGAGCATGATTAAAGAAAAAAGAGTTCCTAAAACAGGCTGAACTTCAAGGGAGTTTAGCCAAACATTCACTGTTAATTAGCAATTTATTTATCTTTTTCCTAATTCTCCAATTCCTTTTTTATTTATTATTCCAAGTGAAGTAACTTCCTTAATATCTACAATTTGTGACTCCCATATTTTCCACACAAGTTCTTAAATCAACTTTTAAATGCTTAGAACATCTCCTACTACTTTTCATTTCATTGGAGAATAAGATGATGTTGAAGTCCCCCATTAGGATTCAAGGTGATTGATTATTGTCACTAAAATGCTAAAGATCATTCCACATATTACTGTTTAAGAAATAAAAAATATTACCATATACAACCAATATATTAAATTGGTCAGGGGTATTGTTAAAAGAAGCTTGGAGGTGAATGGCTTAATTAGTAAAATAGGAATATTAGATTGAAATTTTAATATCATGAAGGGCCATTATGATTCTTCCATTGTGATGGAATTGGTAGCTAGAGATAATGCCTTAAACACACCTAAAAACCATAAGGCATCCTTGAATTTCCTCTCATTTATTTTGGTTTTCAAAATTCCTTATTAAACAAGGTTTATCTTTGTTAATAATATCTTTAACTACTTGATTTTTGATGGGGTTATTCAAGCCCCTAATGTTCTAGGTTAAAAATATCATTAAGATGGAAAGGTGGGAGGCCACACTGTTGGTTTCTTCTTTTCTCTCCTTCCAAGTCTCCTTTTGGCTAAATAAATCTCTATATTTCCTTCTCAATTGTAATTGGTGTTTCAGGTGTTGTGATATTTAATAGAGAAAATTTTGTAATTCTAAAAGGAGTTAAAGTTTGAGGATCCATTTAATGTATAACAATTATGAAAACTCCTTCATTATCCATAGTCTTGCCTTTAGTCTCCACCTTTTAATCCCTTACTTGGCCTCTCCATCTTTTTCTTTAGCATTTGAGCAATAGGCATTAGAGTTGGTAATTCATTTTGCTAACCTCAGTAGCATTGCCATTGTTCATCTCTATACTAGTGTCCTTATTCAATAATCCCACATCTCCTTTAGATGAGATCACTATACCAATAGGTCTTTGTATTTTTCTCAATCTTTTGAGTTTTTTAGTAGAAAATAGATATTTCAACTAGCTTTATTCCTCTATCCGTTTAAAGCTTTATGATCTTTTGTTTATCATGAAATTCCTTATCCTTTTCCATCTCAATACACACTCTTGCATAACCAATTCTCTTTAGTTCAGTGGTTTGTCCATCCAAACATCTTTGTTTTTCCAATGCATTAGCTAGATAACTAAGCCCTGTTTTGGTCCAATACTCTAAGGGAATGCTATAAAAGTTAACCCATAATGGAGTGGAAAACATAGTAGCTTTCTCAAAGATCTGTATACGTTTACATATCTGTAAAAATAATGATTTAATAGTTATATTCCATGGCCTAACTCCAAAACCTTGAGATAACTTTCCTTATAGTTGAATATGAAGATGAAGAATTTTTCCTCGTTGATGATAGTCTTTTCTAGACCATACTTAACCTAATTTCTTTCATCCCAAGCTTCCATTTGTTAGAAGGATGATCTCTTATCTATGAAGTGTCTCTCTAGGGTAATGATCCATTTTCTAGCACCTATTTAAAATATCTATATAAAGGGATGACAATGAATCTTCCTATGCACGTTAAGAAAACTATTCATATTTACCACTTTGGAAATCATCATGCACTATAGTGCTCCACGTTATTTTAAAACTAAAGAGAGGAGCTTCCTTACAATCACTAGGGGGATCCTTGACAGTAGAACTAGAGATACTAGATAAAGGATTGGGACGAGAAGGAGAAGGAGAAGAAGAAGAATAAATCAGGTTAGATCTAATAATTAGTAGAGAAAGGGAAGGGTCTAAAGGAACAGAGGAGGTTTAAGTAATAGGGCTTAAGGTTGAGAGGGATGCTGAAGCCGAGGCTTTAAAAAATGGGTGAGATTTTGAAGAGTGAGATCAAAACAGAGGAAACTAGTTGTTAAGTTCCAAGATCAAGCTTTAGATATCCATTTCTATAGAGATGCATAAAGGTCAAGTTATAAATTATGGAGAAATATTCTTAGGAAAAAAATTTATTATAACACAATATAGGTAATTACAAACCAAAGAAAAGGACTGAATCAAAATAGAAGAAACTTTTTCAAAAATTAAGCACTTACAAAAAACAAAGAAGAATGTAATAGAATCTATATAGTTTGAGATGATTTATATTAAAATACAATAAATATTAAAATTCATGAAGCACAAATATATATATAGTCCTGAATCATGCATTATTTATGGAAACCATAATAAATATATTGCAATGATCATACCATAACAAACCATTTTTGGATACATAAAAAAAATCGATAATGATGGATGAAAACTTTTATTTTAACATCACACCTCTGTGAGTAAAAAATGGTAAAACCATCATGAACCAATGGCAACATAATCAAACCACTAGGCAAGATTGAAATGATACTAGAAGTAGTAAAACAAAGGTTATGAATCTTCATAAAGTAACATTTAAAATAAAATAAGTAGAACATATGAAATAAAATTGATAAATAGATACTAAAGAAACGAAAAAATTATGCGAGAAACTAGGTATCATTGAAATTTTTTGATGCCCTTAACAAAAATGGGATATAAAATTGAATTATTTTTTAATAGATTTATCACCTATCTAATTCAAAGGGAAATAGGAAAAACCTAATATAAAAGGATCTAAGAGTCATAATAAAAACTTAAGTTAGAAGATTAAATTGTAAAATATAGGTGTTAAACTCCTTATTTTACTCACTTCGTGATTATTTAAGTCTAAAAAGGATTTAAAAAATCAAAGATTTTGAAGTAAAAGTAAATAAATTATGCTTTACCCCATCTACTAATAGCATATTTTCAATTATAAAAGTTTTCCTTCTTATATATTTTGCTAATGATAATAATCTTACCTTTAGGATTGTTTTTCGCTAACATATAACTTCCTCTTTTTACTTCCAATGTGATAAATTTTTCATACCTTATATCATGTTCCTTGAACATTCATTGTCATGTATCATTTGCTTTTCCTTCACTAGGATTGGTACAAAAATAATTTGCTTCACTTTAAGGGTGCAAATATATTTTGATGCTTAAGTGTTAATCTTAAAACTCTTACATCTTCTTATATGTCAATAATAACATAAAGTAGTATCGAATATAGTGTGTCTTATATGAATAATAATTGAAAGGGTGAGTATAGTGTAATGGTAATTATCTTGGTCTACTATATGTATATCCCTTACCATCCCATTCCCTTTTACTATCATTTATGGTTTTGTTGAACACATTTTCCTTAAATTGAATTTTAGAGTTATCCTATAACTTTTACAATTTTTATTCTAAGTTATGTGTTTGCTTTCGTTTTTTAGGTGATCAAAAATTAATTCTTTTTCTAAGGGTAATTAGTTCCCATTTGTTAGGAATTTGAATCTTATTTATTCTTTTTATATTATACGTTAAGTACTAAAATAGATATAAAATCCCTTACTTATTAGTGTCTTGAGATATTTCTTTTTGGTTATTTTTATATATGTATATTACTTGATTTATTTCATCACCTATGATTTTTCGAATTCAATAGAGGCATAAAACTTCCTATTCTAAATTTCACAAAAAGTAAATCGGTCATTAAGTTTTCAAAGCACCAAATTTGAAGGATTAACTTTTGTTAAGTTTTGGCTCTATTCCTCTAATGTTGTAGGTTTCAAAATTGTTGGGTATAAATTTTTTTCTTCTTTTGGTTTTCCATTGTGAACATTGTTATGTTTTTAGGTTAATGTGATTTTAACACTTAGATGTCAAGTCCAGCTAGTTGTTGACTATTATGTTTTCATAGTCTTCTTTTTTTGATGATGAACTCATTCTTGTACATTTAACTTTAGTAGTTCATTTGCATGTTTTCTAGAAACTTATAATGTCTTTTTTTTCTTACTAGTCCAGTTGAATCCTAAGGTTTTTTAGAAAAATTGTTTCTCTTTCTCTATGCTAGGTTTCATAGCATATATTTCATAAAATATTTCTTATGTTTAGTGTGATAGTTAGATTTAATCATAAATATTTTAATACTTTCATTTTCACTATTCCTATTATGTTAATGCCTTTTAGTAGTGTTAGATAAGGTTAATAAATCATATTTGTGCTTTCCCATATCCACAGTTATCTCATAAGTAAATTAATAAAGCTTTAAAATTTTTGTCCTAGGCATTAGATAGTTTAAATGATTAGTGGGGTTTACTATTTTATTTAGGTCCATTAACTTATCTGGGTGATCATCAATGCTTATATGTTTGTAGCAAGTGGGCTGGGGAGATATTAATTAAAATTAAGTGTAATTCAATTGAACGTCTAGTTAGGAGCATAATCTATATAGAAAAGTTTTATTTAGGCTTTAAGTTTATCTTAAGTCAATAAAATTGTAACAAATTGTCATGTGTTTTTAATCCTTTTTTAATTTTAAAATAGGTCTTTTAGAAATCATACATTTAAAATAAAAATGTAACCTCGTTTAAACACTTATTTCTCAAGAACTTATACCAAATAAGGTATTTTCAATTAAATGGGTCCTAAATGTAATGCCCTTCATTTTTATGATAGACATAAAAATCTAAAAACTAGAAACTGTTTGATGTCTTTATTTAATTGCATGATTTCATGTAACACCCCACTCCCATTTGACATATGTCCATATACCCCTCGGACGAACGTGCACATGCTCAACAGAAATGGCGTGCTAACTATTTCATTTTCACTACATTATATGGCATCATAATTAAATCATAACTAACATGATGTTTAAAATCCCAAAATTTCCTCGTTTCATTTTATAAACCCTAATTTACAATATAACGTTATATCCATCATCCATGTTTATACAATATCAATCTATCAGAGTCCACAGCTCTGTCTACAAAGTATGCTACATACATAAGGAATTAACAAAAATTAAGACTAATTCTTCAGTCCCAGCTGACCGACCTTTGAGCCATGTCTTCTATCCAAAAGTTGTACAAAATCTCTTCTAAGTAGTCTTAGAAGCTAAGTCGTCGATCTTTCGAACCTGAAAATGTCAACGTTACAATTTGGATGAGTTTTGCGAACTCAATTGAGTAACCATCCTCGATGGTTCACTCTTGTCGTGCAACACAACAATTCATGTTATCATATAATTCACATCATCTTGATTATCATCAAGTAATATCACGTAACACTTTGTTCATAATTATCACATTTCAGAAATCCATACAATTCATCATTTCATTACGATCATGCAAAACATTTTCATCGATAAGCTTTCACATATTTCATACAAGAAAAGTCCTCAAAACATTGCAATCGTTCAATTTGTTCATATCATATGTGTATGCAATGTTTATGAGACTCAAATTAATTTATTACGTTGTTGTGACCGAGTGCCTTTTCACTGTCCCCTATTCGTTGTGGATACCTAGCTCATTCATATTGTCCCTTATCCATTGGGGATATAGGGCTCATTATGCATATTAAGCTATAGGCTCTTCCCACAGATGTCTGAGTTTTAAGCTCTTTTTCACTGGCGACTCCGGTCACATCTGCCTTTATATTTCATGCATTTATGGAATAAAATGCATTACATATATTCAATCATCATGTTCAGTCCGTTACATTCACATTCACTTTCTCATTCACACTGGTCATCGGACTTGGCCCGATATTCAACATATAAGTTGAGAAAACATTTATTCAGTCACATTTACATTCAAGGAACACTTCCAATGTGTTATTCTTACATCAGATGGCTCGAAAATTTTATGTCAGGAAATTAGTACATATACATCACATATCAATTCAATTCAGAATCAACAAACAATCAAGGCAAGACCATCTTAGGTTACTCACAATTTCTCCCTTTAGCTTATTGCCTTGAAGTCCCGACAATAACTAGAAACGGTCGCTCAACGTGCTCTTCTATATGCAATCACATACATTTTCACATTACTATATTGCACATTCAGATGAATAAGCACTTTTAGAAATGTATCATGTATTATGCATGTTCAATGACAAATTCTCGGGTATGTTTCTTTAATACACTTTATAAACAATTTACAACGCCTTCCAATCATTCTTTACTCCAAATTTTCCAGAATTCATACTCACATTAATGCAATTTCATTTCATACTAATTCAATGACCAAATTGGTTGCATTAAACTCTTAAACCTCTACTCTTTTAATTCAACATTTCCTACCTAATCTCTACATTCATGAAATCCTATTCTTTTTCCATAATTTCTCATTCATAATGCATCAAACAATTTATTCACTAAGTTATGTCCTCATTTTAAGCCCAAATTAAGTCCACAAGCATTATAATTATACACTTCATCCTTAATTGGTTCCACCATTGCATAATCAAAACATTTCCATGAAAAATCACTACCAACGATCGTGATAGAAACTAATCTCCCATTTATCCTATAATTTTCCAGTTTTTCTCAGGACATATTTTTAGGTTAGTTTTGTATGACCATTATAACCTAGAAAATGAGATATTTAGGCAGAACCTTCTTATAATGAAATGTTACTCTATGTCTTAAATTTCTAATGACATCAAATTCATGTATTTTGGTTCAGTATTTTGCAAGTTATAACCATAATACTATAAGACACATTTCAACTTCAAGCCATGACAGTACACAATTCTCAATTTCTAGACAGAATTCAATTTCAATTCCTTAATGAAAATTGTATCCATATATCTCTAGTTTAATATAAATGAAAAAGCATCCCATTTTGATATCTACAAATCAAGATATGGCCAAAATACAAATGAATGTTTAGTAAAAACACTCCATCTAACATATTCCAGCACACATTTAACTTCATTTTCATCCTAGTTCATCTCTTTTGCTTAGTCTATCATTTCTAGTTGATGATTTCTTCAGTTATACTTCAATTTTAGTTCAGTATTCTCTATTCACAATTCAAAATTTCATGAATGATCACAACCCAAAAATAGAACCTATTTCCATACTTTTCTATATCACATTTCTACACTTCACTAATCTTCATTTAACTCCAATTATCACACGTTCTGCACATTTTTGCTTTGCTTGTATCATTGAAATTGCTTCTTACTAACAACTCACGCATGCACCAAGTCACAAGCATTATAACAGAATGTCTTTATTAATACCACCCATATTAACACAAACAAAACTCAATTCCTTGATCATTATCCTCAATCTCAATTTATCATCAATATGTCATCTAATGCTACCCATAAATCAGCACATAACATACTTGATTTAGAAAAATTCTAGAAGGTGAGAGAATGAGATTTCGATGGAGAAAACACAGATAGAGAGAGACAACCGAAAATGGCAAATGGGTTGAAGTGATTATTTTGCAAGGTGTAATGTTGATGAATTAATCAAAAACCAAATACACAAGAGTGAACAACATGGTGTTTTGATGATGGCTAAACAAGAAGAAAGAGTAGATGATTTTGGTGAAGACAAAGTAGAGAGCTGTAGAAATGTAATTCCTAAGTGACTAGGTGGCTCCATTATGCAATGTCATATGTCACCATTACATGTATAACATGCGTCCTCTATTTAAGCTACCAAATGTCACACTTCTAATTGTCTCTTATTTCCACATTTTTCCTAGTCCAAAAATATCCCAATTTTTCAGATTTTTTCCAAATGTTCGAAATGTCACCAAAAATACTAAATCAATTCTAATACACACCAATTCAATTTTCAAGGAAAATAACGCACAATTTACATTTTAATCGCTTTAAAATCACTTATACCCAAAAAACGTCAATGAATGCATATACAATTATTTTAATGAGTGTCAACATTATTCATATGTATGAGTATGCCATATGATGCATGAAATGTACTTTTAAATTCTCAAAAAACTCTCATGTACAATGTCATAGGGTTTTAACCTTGTTCATGGGATAATGGGATGTTATATTTCATGGTTTTATGAAAAAAAGAAGAAAAAGGGTAAGAACTTGTCAATTTAGGTTTACTTAAGTTGGTAATCTATATTTTTAAGGCTCAATTTTCGTTTCTTTCATAAACATAAATTAGAATTCCAAATATAGTTCATGCATGTAAGCCTTTTTAACCTAAATCTCATGTTTTATATATCAATATTAGATTAGACCTGAAGTATATTTATAGGGGTGAGTTGGATTGATAGAAGTGAGATGTAGTTCTCTTTGAAGATTTCTCTCCTCATCATTACTTAGAATGGCTTCCTTTCTTCTTTTTGGTATTTAGCCTAACTTAGTAACTCCTTTCTTTCCTTTTAGATGTCCTTTTCTAATCAATCATACTTTCTTCTTTGGTAAAATTTCCTCCTTGATTTCCCATACTACTTTTTCTAATCTTTTTCTTTTTTCCTCTAGCTCTATCTCTAATAACCAACTCTCATCTAGGTCTTTCCTTTATGTACTTTTTCTAATATTATATCTAGTTCCTCAACCCATGTTTCTCGTTGCGTCTCTTTTCTCACCAATTTTGAATTGCTAATTTTGGTAATGATAATTTAATTTTTTTTGAATTAGTTGCCTTTACTTCCTTTTAAGGCAACATGTCATCCCTTCTTAACCAAGGTTTGTTTAGGACCCTCTTTCTTTTTTTCCTTTCTCCTTTACCTTTACCTATTGCCCATAATTAATCAGATCCTAACTCACATTCCCATCTCGTTTCTTCCTTTCAACCTATTTCCTTCTTTAGGAGAACTTAAAGTTAAGTTCTTAATAACTCTATAAAAGCTACTTATCTTTAATATTTCCCTTTGGCTGTAAGGAATGGACAACTGGTGGTTACTTCCCCTTTAGATGTACTCATAGATGGTGTAATAAATGAAGCTGCTCTCTATAAGGTTCTTCTTAGACAAAAGGCTTACATATCATCCTCTTAATAGTTGGGCATATAGGATCTGAAAATCTTATGGATTAGTTAAAGTCCTTATCTTAAATGAAAACCATTTCATCTTTAAGTTCAACTAAGAATCAAGAGGCTCAAAGGGTGTTGGATAATGGCCACTTATAGCTCTTTTATGACAGACTTATATTTCTTTATAAATAGCAACCTAGGGCTCTTTCTCAGGATATAAGATAAAGGAAAATTTCTTTATAGGTTAATCTAAATAATGTTCTATTAAAATATTAGACCGTTAAGGGATTAGGTTATAGGCATGGATGAGGCAACTACCACCTTCAAAAGAACAAACTAGATAAAGACTTGTGTCTTAATAGAGATTAACCATTCATTAACAAAAATCATTCTTTTAATGAGGACGGTAGAGAATGGAGATTTTTATAAAGATTTTATATTGGTCTCATATCAATAGAGGCCATAATCATACCATTAAGGTTATATATGGAAAACTATTGGAAAAGTTTTCAAATTGGGGGACTATTTTTGAATTGATGATATTACCAAATAAAAGGATTCTTTGCAAGGTAATGAGGAATAAAGTTGATATAAGAGACAACTTTAAATATTCTAATTTGAGGCCCCTATACCCAACTTCTTTAGTCGAGGTTACCCTAAGGAACTTGGTGAACAATTAGTTCAAAAAATGTTGAGACTTCAATAAAGAGATTTCAGACACTTAACAGATTCAAGAGGTATCAAATGGAAAGAGAATTACACAAATGGAGGAAGTTAATAACATGCTTCATACCTATACCCCTTTTGAAAATATATGGTCACTTTTCTAGAGTATATAGAGGTCAATCCTCCTACACTAGTTGGATAAGTAGTTATTAATTATGTTTTTCAAGATCCTAGTAACAAATTCACCCTAATTGCCAAAAGGAAACCAAGTAAAAGAACTAAGGGCTATAGCTGTAAACCCTAATTTAAAAGAACTTCTTATATTGAAAGGTGAGAGGGATTAAAAACTTTAGCAATCAATTTTTTAAGGGGTTGTATTTTCTTAATAAAACCTTTCTTAATAAGTTTTATTAGAAACTAAGTTAAGTGAAATGACCCCTAAGAAACTTTGTATTTTTAACAATAGGTGGATTATTTTATTTAACCATATTGAAGGTGCTAAACATTATCATCACTGATCAGATGCTTCATATGGAGTTTTCTCTTCTACATACCAAGCCTACCATTCATGTTTCCTATATTTATTGCTCTAATTTTTCCATTCAAAGAACTACTTTACAAAGTAAATTACAAGACATTCACTTTAGTATCTAGGTTCTATGGTTAGTGATGGGTGATTTCAATAGTATCCTTAATCCACTTGAAGCTAAAGGAAATGTTTGCATAACAAATTCCTCGAATGAATTGACTAAATGCTGCTCAAGTATTAAACTAACAATTCTCAAATCTAGGTAACTTCTTTATATAGAGCAATTAACAATAAGGTGGTTAGTTCCTAAGAAAGAAACTTGACAGAGCAATTGTGAGTTCAGTATGGTTAAATATATTCCCATATTTCAAGGCTTTATTTAGTAATCCTTACCTTTTTTATCACTCTCTAATTTCTACATGAAACTTGGATATTTGATTCATAATGCACTTCCCCCTTAGATTTAATAACCAGCTAGCTATTGATGAAAAGTTTGAAAAACCTATGACAAATGGTCTCATTGTGAACATTTATGGATTCCCCATATTTGTTTACCGACATGTGCTTAATTGATTGTATAATTATTCCATAACACGTAGTGATTAATGAAATGAAATTGCTTAGGATACTCACTTTAGTTGATATTTGATTTTAGGTAAATTTTAGAAGTAAAGGAGCTAAAGTGACCGAAAGCATGTTCATTGAAGTCATTTTCTCAATTTCCACATTTTATTGATTCATGGAGAAAGAAGAAGAAGATTACAAGAAGAGGAGACAAGATAAAGCATAAAAAATAGAGAGTGAGATGCCCATGCAATGCAAGTTGTCTATACAAGGTGTCTCACATGAGTGAGACACCACTCACTCCATGAGATATCTCCCACTCACGTGATACATGAGCCAGCCATAAGTATTATCTGACAATTGAAATGAATTGAATTAAAAGCACGTGAGACACGCTCAGCCCATACAAGATGTTGTATGAGTGTGAGATACTACTTACACCTATAAGACACCTTTAACAACATAAAATAAATAGACAATTATCCATTGAAACTAGTTGTCCATTAGCTGCCTATTTCTCATGTGTTTTATCCTAGCTTTGCTAGGACAAAGTATGGAGCAATAGGACAAAGTGTGGAGCAATAAGACAAGGTGTTGGCTACTAAGAAGTGTAGAAAGCTGAGAGTAAAAATAAAGGAAAGTGTGACGTGTGTAGACTAGAAAGGGATAAGTGGAAAATAAAAGAAAAGAATCAGCTAGAATAGGAGACTAGAAAAATGCAAGACACCTGTCCATTTTGTTTGATTTTAACTTTGTTGCCTTATGTTATTTGAACATAGCTACTGAATAAATAAAAGAGGGGGAAGATGATGGCTGTAACTGAAAATGAATGGAGGAAGAACCATGAGTGAGTGGAGAGTGGAGAGTGTCGGTTGCTCACAAAACAAAAAAAAGAAAGGAGCATCTAGTCATCTTCGGTTGTGGAAGCAAAAGTGGAGCAGCTGATCACCCATTTTCTCTTCGGTTAAGCCATATTGGGAAGCTTGGAACAACCGAGAGAGTGGTGGAGGGACGGATAAATTTTGAAAATAACTAAACCTCCATTGGCACCATTCATCATCATCCTCATATCAGTTTTCATTGGGGGATGAAGCAATTTTTTTTTAGGAACTCTTGGTTCTAATGAAGATGAGGGGCAAAGCTCTCAACCTTGGGAGACCTATGGAAGGGTAACTTCCTGACGCCGATTCAAAGGTGACATCGACGTCGACAACCCGATTAAGTATTCAATCCATTGTTTTGTGATTTCTTTCTTTCTTTAAAAATTGTTTATGTTATCCAATGTGTATGGATTTGCGATGAAATAATAATTTTAATGCATTAATTGGATTGTTTTATTACAAACCCATTGCTAGAATATTCAATGTAATATGTAATTGTTATGTTGAAATTCATTTGTAGTGATTAATGGTTCATAATCATTAGGGATAACATAACTTAGGTTAAATGACGCATCATATGTGGTTTTTGCCATGATTAATCGATTTTCCTAATTTGTAATGCTTCTACCTAATTAAATATAGAGATCGTATCCTAGGTTATTTGGTAGTTAGGTTTAATTAACGATCGTATCTTAATTTAGCCATACCTAAGGGAAAATGCGGGTTAATTATTAACCCACGATTAATAGTTGCTAGGAGAGGTTTGAGAACAACAAATCAATGAAATATATTTAATTAGGGTGTAGGCCGAGATTGAACCGAAGAACTAGGTCCTTATTGAATTCTCCACTTTTATCATTTTTTTTCGTTTTTCCTTAAATTGCTTTTGTTAGTTAGTTTAGCTTTATTTTATTTTCTTATTTCTAAAACCAAAACCCCCTTAACCTAAATATTGATTAATTTCATTTCGATAACTTTACATATATTCTTTATGGGATCGACCTAGATTCACCACTACTATAGTTTGTGATTAGTTTATTTTGACTAGCGTTACGACACACTGTCATTTTTTGAGAATAAGAATTATAAAAGAAATTACTTCCGTTCATGTCAAATTTTTTTTATTATAATCACAAACACAAAAAAAATGAAAAGATCATGAAGTATAGTACTGAGTATTCCTACCTATCAGGTCGGTAATCTGGGTTCGTTCCTAGATAATGGCATCAAAATTGACAGCGTGTTGTAATGCTAGTCACAATAAACTAGACTACTATTATAACAGTGGTGAGTCTAGGACGATCCCACAGAGAGTGTATTTAAAGTTATAGAAATGAAATTAATCGGTATTTAGGTTAAGGGGGTATTGGATTTAGAAATAAGAAAATAAAATAAAGCTAAACTAACTAATAAAAGCAATTCAAAGAAAACATGTAAAAAATGATAAAAGTAGGCAATTTAGTATGGATCCGGTCCTTTGCTTCAATCTCAGCCTACACCCTAATCAAACATATTTCATTGATTTGTTGTTCTCAACTTGTCCTAGCAACTATTAATCATGGGTTAATAATTAACCTGAGTTTTCCCTTAGGTATTGTTTAATTAAGATAAGATTGTTAATTAAACCTAACTACCAAATAACATAGGATACGATCTCTAGATTTAATTGGGTAGTAACATTACAAATTAGGAAAACTGATTAATAAGGCAACAACTATATACGATTCATCATTTAACCTAGCTTATATTATCCCTAATGATTACAAACCATTAGTCACTACAAATGATTTGTACAATAAGTGCTAAAGGTGATTGCCTTTAGAGCACTTCTCTAATAAGCTATCCATGGTAAACTCTCAACTAATGATAAAATGTTTAAACAACTAATCTCTGATAGTCGCATTCTTTGCTCTAATTCATCTAAATCAAATGCATATATTGCTTATAGAATAAATTTCTCACTTCTTTTTAGATCATTTATCACATTAATTTTTAGATAGGAATATTAAACTGGATTAAGCAAAAAAGATGGAGTTGCAAGCAAAAACAACAACTACCTATGCTTTTGTTTTGAAGGTTAGTGTATGAAATTTATCTGGTGTTTGGTTGTGTGTAACTTTTAATGATTAACCTTCAATAATCTACAAGTGCACGATTCGTTAGCATAGTACCAAAGGTGTTAATTGTAGCACTCCACTTCAAGCGAGCACGTATCCATATATCTTGAGGACATTCGGACACACACTCAGTGAAAGCAGTGCACTAGAGCAGTCAAACAGAACTCTTTGCAAATTTTTTCTTTTTCAAACATCACAAGCATTTTTCGAAAAACTTATAATCATTTCGACCCATTTTATTTATAAACATCACCAATTACAAATATCAT
>JANQAP020294780.1:0-18029 GCA_026874005.2 Erythroxylum coriaceum | reverse complement strand
ATAACTCTTAATTAGTGCATTTAATCATTAAATGGACAAGAGTTTAGCAAATTATAAATCTAAAATTAATATAAAAACATCCATTAACATGCCTCTTGCATGATAAAAATTAAAATATAGAGTCCTTAGTATTAAGTATCTTGAACAATTAATTTCTTATGAAATTAAAGTTAGAACTTTAATTGAATTTAAAAGTATTGGGAGGTGTTGGAAATCAAACTATTAAAATTGGAAGAATATTTAAAAAGGCGAGTAACGTTATAATTTGTAAAAAATTTGATTTGAAACTATGTACCTTTAAATTTCATGAGCCATATGTTTCCATCAATGTTATCTTTTTTAAAGTTTAAGAAGTTAACTTTGAGCATAAAAACATTAAAAAAAACACATTTTGTATAAGAATTGAGGAATTTAGGAAAAGACCCTAGAAACTTAAAGATAAGAACAATTGTTATTTTTTATTGATTTATAATTTCTATTAATTAAAGTTGATGGTAATTTTTATTTTATATCTTCTAATTTATAGTTAAAGGTGTTAATTTAATTTCCTTATATTTGAACTGGACCTGAAAAAAGTACTATATTCATATTCTTCATTAAGTGAGAAGGTCATTCTATTTATGATGTACTTTAAAAATTGTTTTGATAATTATCAAATATATAAATTGACAATCATTTTCATAGAAATTATATTTTTTAAAATGTAAGCTATATGTAATTAATAGGAGATGATAACTCATTATTTGATTATGTTTGTTAATATTATGATATGGAATATTTTATATGTAAAATCTTTCATAATTTTAGTATATATAAATTTGTTTATGATTTTGAAAGGAAAAATTTATAATTATAGGTTCCTATCCCATGACTATAAAAGAAAAAGAAAAAGAAAAGAAAGAAAAATGTTTGAATAAAAATATAAAGGAGGAAATACATATATATTTGTTTTGAAAATTTGTGCATGATTGGTTTCTCCTCCTAAAGTTGTATTGAATGGTTGATTTGCTTATAATGTATATGAGGTAGATTTGGCTTTGAAGGATCACTCCTTATAGTTTCAATGTATTGATATCATTGATTTTTATGAGTGATTCCTTTTAATTGGTTATGCTTCAATGGCTCGTGGTGTGAGAGCTTGAATTTGAGCTGTGAAGTATAATTGATGCGTTCTTCATGGCTGACGGTACCCAGTTTTAAATGAATGCTAGTTTGTGCACTTTAAATCTCATTTAGTGTTACTTTTGCTTTACTAGCTTGATGAATTTTATGCTAAATTACCCAAATACATCTCACCTTACTCTTACCCATATTATAACCCTAAAAAAGCCCTTTGATTCATAATTATACATGTGACTCTTAGTGGTGGAGAACTGAAATGATTTACAAAGTTCTGGAATGTCAAGATCATGAATGGTATTTGAGTGTACCCGTAAATCTATCTTATTTAAATACATTTTGTCCAATACTACCTCTAGATTGCTCAATTTCTAAAGCTGATGAATGTTGATTAGTCATGAGTAGAAACACTGAATGCTAAGTTCTTTTTATGGTTTTGAAAGTTATTTCTCTTTACTTATAACTATATATTCTTGGGAAATATGGGAAATGAGTAAACGTTTTGGGTCTGTGACTTTGATTTGAATGTTTTGCCAGAGGATGGTTAAAAGCTAAGTGAGGGGGAAATTGATATATGCTTAATTTTTAATACATTTAACCTTTGACACTTATTGATTAATGCTTTAAAATGCTTAAGACACTCATTTTAGTTCATATTTGATTTTAGTTACAATTCAGAAGCAAAAGAACTAAAATCAGTAAAAAACACAATATTTGAGCCGTCTTCTTGAGATTCACATTTACTTTTCTTCATGAAGCAAAAAGAAGAAGAATTAGAGCAAGAGGAGACAAGAAAATGTCGAAAGAAATGAAGAATAGCATATGTCATGGCTTAAGAAGCATCTCATGGCCATGTCAAATAAGTCATGGTCGTGAGAGTGTTGTCACGTCCATGGTAAATGTGTCATGGGTGTGACACACCAAGTTACGCCCATGATACATTGACAGCTTACCCAAAAACCATACTTTTTAGTATAAAACATTGTTTTGTTGGCAGAAACATTATGATTCGTTTTAAGGGAGTGAGCTCTCAGTTTTGAAGAAGAGAAGGGACAAAGCTCCATTTTTTAGAGACCCATGGAGTGTTAGCTTCCCGACACTGTTTTGGAGGTGACATCGATACTGAAGAATCCTATTAAGCATTTTTCTCATTGTTTATTGTTCGTTCTCTTAAGGATTGATTATGTTATCCTATATTTAATGTTTAAGTGTTGTGTAAGAATGATTGAATGCCCTATTTGATTGTTTTTATATAAAAACCCTTTGCCAGAATCTTCAATATAATTTGTAATTGTTATGTTGAAATTTGTTTGTGGAAACTAATGGTTTCAAATCAATAGGGGTAACAAAACCTAGGTTAAATGACCCGAGATTATATGGTTATTGCTTTGATTAATCCGTTTTCCTAACTCATAATGCAACTGTCTAATTAAATCTGGATAGCTTGTTCTAGGTTGTTTGATAGCTAGCTTTAACTAACAAGTTTTTCTTAATTAAACACAAACTTAAGGGAAAATTAGGGTTAATAGAGCTTGTTGTTAACCTACGATTAATAGTTACAAGGAGGGGTATGAGAATAACAATTTAATTAAGTTTGTTTAATTATATGTAGGTTGAGATTGAACTAATGACCGGTCCTTACCTTATTCATCACTTTCATCATTTTTGAATGTTTTCGTTAGTTTAGTTTCACTTCATTTTCTTGTTTGAAATCAAACCAAATCCCCCTATAATCTATACACCGATTATTTTCATTTCGAAAGTTTTACACACACTCTGTGTAGAATCGACCTAGACTCACCATTGCCATAGTTATATGTCTAGTTATTTTATGTAGTATTACGATCCACTACCATTTAGCCACCTTGAAGATGTCTTTCTCTAGATGTGAGATCGCAATTAAATTATAAAAACACTTCTTAATGATAAATGGATTAGACCATTATGATTTTAACTTTTCTAAAAATAACCAAAGTCGATAATTTTATAATAGCACTTGGTCACCTTTTGCAAATTCTTTAACTAACATGTATTAGTTATACCATCACTTTGCTCTTTGTATATCTTCACATTCTCTTACGTAGATAAATACAACTAAATAAGTTCATTTCAAATGTAATATCCTCTTTTAACCTATATTTTTCAAATCAATATTTAATATTTTCATGGTCCAATATGATTTATGTTCTAATTTAACACATAAGTGGCATGTTTTCTTAAAAACTAACCTATATGGTGTTATTCTAGTAGGTGTTTTATCAAAAGCCATATATACCTATAGAACATTGCCTAGCTTTATTACCCAATCATTTTTAGAACACTTTACAGTCTTTTCTAGAATTCATTTGAGTTTTCTATTAGACATTTCAACTTGACCTCTAGTTTGAGGATGATGAGGGGTTGTAATTTTATGCATGATTCCATATTTATTTAATAATCTATCAAATTACACATTGCAGTAGTGTGTTTTCCTATAACTAGTAATTTGTTTATTTATACCAAATTGAATAAATATCTTTTCAGAAATAAAGGACAACTTTAGAATCATTCGTTAAAAGATGTAACTTTTACCTATTTAGAAATATATTCCACTATCACTAGAATGTACCTATTTCTATAGGAATTTGCAAACTAGAATGTTTATGAGAGGCATTTCATGTTTTTTAGATACATTACCTCCATTTTGAAATTCATTGCAAAATTTTATATAAATGTGAGCGTCCCTAAATATACTTGACCAATAAAAACCTACTTTCAAAACCTTTTCCAAACGTCATTTTAAATGATCTCATGTTTCTTTTAATGGTAATGATGATAGTTGTAGGTTGCATGATGTTTTTAGTGGTTAATTAATTGATTCATGTATGTTTAGGTTTAGAATTATGTTAGCTGGTTAGATATTTGTGTTTTGAGTGTTATATGGGTTAGAGCATGCTATTGAGCTTTAACTTGTGTATTTAAGGTGCCTTGATGTATTTGTTAGTGTTTAATATTATATATCGAAGAACGAAGGAGATTCGGAGGAAGCCTAGAGGAAAGTCTGGAGCCACAATCGTGGCCTGCCAACAGCAAACGTGGACCAACTTCTAAATTCAACTTTTCGAGGGATATTTTAGACTTTTGGGCTCAGGTAAAACCTATTTTTTACCCTAAATAGAAAAGACTGTAAAACAAAAGAGAAGAAACAATATATGAGAGCCTCCATTTTACTACATTGAGAAAGATCCAAGGGAGGAGAAGAAGAGGAGAGAAGAGGAAAGAGGAAGAGGGAAGAAAAAAGGCTATTGTTGTTGTTGTCTTCCCCGTCCATCTTGACCCCTTCTAAGTGACATTTTCATTTCATATTTGTTATTCTTTCTTTTGAATGTATGAGATGGATTTGATAGTGATGGATTTGGGTTTGATGATGATGTTTTAAACTCCTTTAGGGATTTGTTCTTGAATAATTTTGATGTGATTTCTTTTGACGTTAATACATTGGGTATTGTGATTATTTATTGTATGTGCATGCTTTGGGTAACAAATCAAGAAAATGAACTGATAGTAAAACGATTAGATTGGGAAATGAGAGTTAAAAAATCTAATAAATCACGTAAATAATCAAATCAGCAATTCATACGAAGAGAGCTCTCATATAAGGACCCTATAGTCTATGAGAAAGTTTAAAATCTAATTGGATGTATGGGTTTTTTGTTAATTAAGAGATTATCAATTCTATAATTCAATTAGAGTTTATGATATGAGATTTAATGATTATAATTTGACAGAGAGTAATCCACCTTTTGAAAGTCTAGGATCGATACCGAATTAACTCAAAAGTAATCATGCTAGCATTTGATTATAAGATAAATCCCCCTTTTCATAATCGGCTAATCTTCCTTGTGTGATTTTTGATTGTTCATTGGTGGTGCTCAATTTTGATTTCTTTATATTAATTTTGCAATTTCATTTTCAATAAATCCATATTCGCTTATTGATCAAGTGGCCAAGTTTTACAATTTCTTATCCCTCAAAGTATGGTAAGTGCATGGGTTATGAGTGTAGTATATGAGGTGTTAATCCCTCGAGGAGTTAGTGAACTAATTGAATTCTAAGTTGTCTAAGACTTAAAATGATAATTAAAATGAAAATAAAAACTAAATAGAAAAGTAAACAATTGGATATATATTGATTGAAAATGAAATTGTAAAATTAACACAAGAAATCAAAATTAAATACCACCAAATGATAATTGGAATTCAAACAAGGAAGATTAAAAAATTATGAGAAAGGGGATTTATCCTATCATTAATGCTAACTTAGTTACTTTGGAGTTAATGTGGTGTCAGTCTTAGACTTTCAAAGGGTGGATTTCTCTCTCTCGAGTTATAATCATTAAATCCTAAATTATAAACCCTAATTGAATTATGGAATTTGTAATCTCTCAATTAATAAAAAACCCACATATCTAATTAGATCTTAAGTCCTCTAATAGACTAACGGGTCCTCACATGAGATCTCTCTTTGCAAAAATTGCTGATTTGATTATTTGCGTGATCTATTAGATTGTTTAACTCTCATTACCCAATCTAATCATTTTGCTATCGATTCACTCAGTCGATTTGTTACCGAAGTATGCATATAAAACAAATAATCACAACATCCATCATCATTAACAAAAAAGCAATTAGATTAACATTAAATCAAGCATAAATCCTTAAAAGAAGTTAGAACATCCTTAACCCAACATTCATCATCACCAATCTCATCTCATACATCAAATACATGAAATAAAAGATGGACAGAAAGAAAATAGCTTGGAGGATTGGAGGATGAAGCAGTTGAAGTTCCACCTTCTTATTTCTCTTCTTCTCTCCTTTTCTTCTTCTTCCTTGGATCTTTCCTAATGTAGTAAATGGAGGCACACGAAAATTAGGGTTCCCTTTATCTTTTTGTAATCTTTCTATTTAGGGTAAAAACTAGGTTTTACCTGGGCTTAAAAAGTCTGAAATGTCCTCAAAAGGTTAAGTTTTAAAAGCTCATATGGGTCTTTTGTCATGCAGGCCACGATCGTTGCCCCACAAGCCATGATCATGGCTTGTTAAAATGTTATCTTTCATAAATGTGGTAGCCCAAACCTCGATCGTGACAGACTAGGTCATGATTGTAGCACCGTATAAATGTTTGGGCCATAATCATGGCTCTTGGGTCTTCTTCTGGGCTTCCTCTGAATCTCCTCCGCTCTTCAATATCTACTTTCAAACACTAACAAATACATCAAGGCACCTCAAATACATAAAATTAAAGCTCAATAGCATGCTCTAACCTATATAATACTCAAACAAAAATATCTAACTAACTAACACAATTCTAAATCTAAATATGCATGAATCAATTAATTAACCACTAAAAAACATACTAAAATGCCTATTAAAACATCATGCAACCTACTACTATCACATCCCCACATTTAAACTTTTATTTGTCCTTAAACAAAAACCAAAGCATAAAAAAACACACTAAACCATAGCACACACATATGGAATAATTGTATATTGATGTTGTACTTTACGAGATAAATTTAACTTCAATCATAATTTTTTAAGTTGTTCTAACTTATTAATCTATGAAATCTGTGTCTAGGCACTTCAGACTAAATATACATATTAATCAAGACCTTAATGTCAAATTCATTAATCCCCATCACTTGCACACACACATTGATAATTACTCGATCAATCAAAATTGTAACTATCCCTAAGTAGTTTTCATAAAAATTCAATCTATTCATAAAGATCAGTATGGTTTATTAAACAACGCACTATTTTTGTTAATATTCATAAACATGAACCTAGCCTTTTGATGCGAAGGCAAACGTTTGTGATTAATGTCCCCCTGTTACTCAACTAGGTCATATTTTTATTAAGTGGCTTGTTTAGAATGTCATTATAGCCTTTTAATGCGTAGACAAACATTTGTGATGAATGTCTAATATATGTTTAAATGTTAATTCATTTGATATACTACAGCTAGTGATTAATATCTTAGAAATGCTTGAGATACTCACTTTAGCTCATATTTGATCTTATTTTAGGAAGTAAAGAAGCTAAAGTGACCCGAAAGCATGTCATTAAATCCATCTTCTTAATTTCCATATTTTATTGATTCATGGAGCATAAAGAAGAAGAGCATTGAAAGAAGAAGAGGCAAGAGAGAATGTCAAATGAAGAACAAAACAAGGGAGAAGTCTCATGGTCAAACATTGGATTACATTGGCGTGGGAAATTTCTCGCACCTATGTAACATCTCTCATAGCTGTGAGAGGACCATGTGCAGCTGTTAGGGGCCATTCATGACCCTGAGAGGTTTTCATAGCTGTGCAATGGTCTTGCACAACTATGAATTCTCATGGTGTGAGAATTAACTTGAGAAAGATAAGTGTCCTGGCCAGGTGTCACTCGGTTTAAACCTAAATTTTACTACATAAGGAAAAGAGAGTGACGACAGGAGGACATTTGGGGGATAGACCTAGCCGAAAACACTCTTCTCTTATTTTCTCTTTGATGATTCTTTGTTCTTCAACACTAATAGTGGCGATGGAGAGGATGGCCGATTGATAAGTGTGAATTGCATCATGTTTTAGGGCTTAGTTTGATATGTATTTAATTGTTAACTTAATTGTTTAGTATATCTTTAGGTGAGAATTGTGTTAGTTTGTTAATTAATTGTGTTTTTATGGGTTATTACAAGTATTTGAGCTTAATTATTATATCTTTGAGGTACCTTGATGCATTTGTTAATATTTCAGGGTCAACATCGAAGAACGAAGAAATTTTTGAGACACTCGGGCCAAAACAACAGCCCACGATTGTGGCATAATGAGCCATGATCGTGATAGAAGGCTTAGATGTAAGCGACGATCATGGCCTGCATCGGGGTAGATGCACTACCACTCCTAAACATTGCATTTCGAGGGATTTTTTTAGACTTTTCAGACCCCGAATAGTTTAACCCTAAATACAAAAGAACATAAATAGAACAATAAGAACAGAAAGGGGGAGCTTTTGCATCAGCCACTTTTGGAGAGAAACCTTAGAGAATTGTTGAGAGATTGAGAAAAAGAAGAAGGCAGAGAGAAGTGGAGAAGAAGTCGACATCGACGTATTTCCAAGATCAGAAGTTTCCAATGTTGCCGCCTCCCGTCTTCATTTAGAATCGTATTTCCTATTATTTTCCATTTTTATTTTTGTATAAAATTGGAAATAACAGTTTGATGCTCGGATTGTGAATGTTAAGATGTTCTATACTCACTTTCGGGTTTTTTATTTTTGATTTAATAAAATCTGATTGTTTTATGTTTATTGGAATTATAGTGATTGATTTTTGTGATTGTATAATTCAGTAATAGACTGAGAGGGTGAATCGAATGAAAAATAATTAAATTGTGCTAACAAGAGTTAGGTGATTTAATAAGAACGAGAAATTAATCAAATCGATAATTGTAAGAAGAGAGAACTCACATAGGTTCCTGATAGTTTATTGGACAACTTCAAATCTAATTAGGGATTTGGACAGTTTGTTAATTGAGAAATTGCAATTTTTCATAATCTGATTAGGGTTTATAATTTAGGGTTAATGGCTATAACTCGAGAGAGAGTCATCAACCCTAGGATCATCTAGGACCAATAATTCGATAATTCATAATCGATTAGGTTAGTGTTAAAGATAGGTAAAAATTCTCCTTTCTCTCAATTGATAGTTCCCTTAGGTTGATTCTTGAGTGTACGTTGCAATAACTAATTTGTTAATATTTTCGTGATTGATTTTTGAATTGATTTGATTGATTGAATTACATTCTTATTTTTGCTTCGTTACATTCAAATTTCTGTGAATCGTTTGGTCTTAGATTTTAGGATTAGATTATCCCTCCTCGTGGGATCGACACTTTAGGTACTACACAAACGATCTGTGCACTTGTGGATTATCGAGGTTATTAATTAGAACTTACACACATTGAAAAATCACAATCACTAATAGTGAGAACTTGAACATGGAGATAGAAGGCTAACTTTCCTAACACCGGTTAGGAGGTGCAAGAGAAGAACATTAAGCAGATTATTGTTTTGTATCGTTTTCTTTACCTCTGTTCAGATTGCTTATGTTATCTTTTATAGATTGATTGGGTATTGTATAAGAATGATTTTAATGCTCTATTGAATCATTTTTCATGAAAACCTATAGCTAGAACTTGAATGCAATATGTAATAGTTGTTTTAAAGATCATATGTGGTAACTAACTATATTAAACTGTTAGAGATAACATAACTAAGTTAAATAATCCGAGTTTATGTGATTGTTACTTAGATTGATCTATTTTTCTTGCTTGAAATGCATAAGTCCAGATAAACTTAGAAAGCTTATTCTAGGTTTCCCGATAGTTAGGGTTAATTAATGAGCTCTTCTTGATTAACTATGATCTAAGGAAAAATCAGAATTAACAGAGCTTATTGTTAGTTCACGATCAATAGTCTTAAGAGAGGTGTAAAGATAATAATTTAATGACATCTGCGAAATTATGCCTAGGTCGAGATTAAACCAAAGAACCGAATTTTAAATCATTCATCAACTTTATCACTTTGTTGCTATTTAATTTGATTTGTTTTTATAGATTCAATCTTACTTCGTCTCTAATTTTCTTTAAATGAAAAACCCCCTATTATAAATAATTTAGGAAAGTAACTAGAATTAATCTCTGCGGGATTGACCTAGACTTATTGCTAGCTATGGTTTTAATCTAGTTATTTTGGTAGTGTTATGATAAGCGACCAATTTTGGTGTCGTTGCCGGAGATTAATATCCTTTTCCTTTTTGAATTTACTTTTTTTATTGTGGTTAATTTCTTTTATATTTAGTTAGTTTTAATGCATGATATGATCTTCTCACACTAGTGAATTGAAATTTGATCTAGAACTTGAAAGAACGCTGCACAGAGCGAGAAGAGAAGGTGTACAAAGTTCCCAAGATCCATCATTATTTAACAGAAAACTTGACTCTTCACTAAGATTTCAAATAGCTTTAGATTTACTTTTTGATTCTTCTAGTGATTCCATTTTTGATACTGCTTCTAACATCGCTGAGAAAAAAATGATCGCACTCTTAAATAATTGGCTACCCCTAATTTTAATCATCAACCGTTATGCATTGATTTTCCTACTATTGATGTTACTTTTGAGCTTAAATCTAGTTTAATTCATCTTTTGCCTACTTTTCATGGTATGATAGGTGAAGATCCTTATAAGTGTCTTAAGGAGTTCCATGTGGTCTGTTCTAGTATGAAACTAGTCGGGGTGCAAGAAGAGCATATTAAGTTGAGAGCATTCCCTGTCTCGTTGGGAGTCACTACTAAGGATTGGCTATATTACTTGCCCTCTATATCAATTACCACTTAGAATGAGATGCAAAGGCGTTTTTTGGAAAAATACTTTCTTATGTCTCGAGCTACAAATATTCGAAAGGAGATTTGAGCAATTCGACAACATCATAGGGAAACATTATATGAGTACTGGGAGCATTTTAAGAGGTTATATGCTAGCTGCCCATATCATTAAATCAGTGAGCAACTCTTGATACAGTATTTCTATGAGGGGCTTCTGCCATAGGAAAGAAATATGGTAGATGCAGTAAATGGAGGAGCACTGGTGGACAAGATAACTATTGAAGCCAGAAATTTCATTTCCAGCATGACTGCTAACTCCCAACAATTTAGTATTCGAGAGGATGCCCGATCATTGAAGGTTAATGAAGCTACTACTGCTATATTGGAGCAACAGATAGTTGGGTTGACATCTTTGGTTAGGCAAATGGTTGCAAGTGGTGCTCAACAAGTGAAGGTATGTGGAATTTGAACAATGGCAAGACATCCCACTAATATGTGTCAAACTTTGCAGGATACATCTACAGAATAAGTGAATGCTTTTAGAAGCTTTCCAGGTCAACCATAAAGGAATCCTAGCAATGTGGATCTCAGGATAAAAGAATCCTCCATTCAACACCTATAGGCAACAAGGACAATAACAAGGTTCCTCTCAACAACCATATCAAGGACAAGCTCAACCATCGAGTTCGAGACCTTCACTGAAAGAAATGATGAAAATGTTAACTCAGAATACCATTCATCTCTAAAATAATACCATAAAATTCCAACAACAAATAAGAGCTAACATCCAGAATCTAGAGAATCAACTGAGTTATATAGCTATTACAGTGAGTCGATTGGTGAATCAGAATTTGGGTAAGCTTCCTTCTTAAACAATTGTAAACCCAAAAGAGAATGCAAGTGCTATTACCTTGAGAAGTGGTAAGGAAATAGAGGCACCACATAAGACTCCTGTTGCTGGTGATGAGAAAGAAGTTGAAAAAGAACTTGAAGTGCCTCCGAAAGAATCAGAAACGAGAACTCAGGTAAATTCTTAATCTCCTGTGATTAAAAGTTTTACTAATATTTTGCCTCCTTTTCCTAGCAGGTTTGCTAAATAAAAGAAAGAAAAGCAAGATAGGGAGATTTTAGAGATGTTAAAAAAGGTAGACGTGAACATTCCCCTAATTTATGTCATTAAGCAAATTCCTCGATACACCAAATTTCTCAAGAAGTTATGCACGTCTAAGAGGAAATTAAAGGGAGATGAGAAAGTAAGTGTGGGGGCAAACGTTCCCTTAAAGTGTAAGGATCTAGGTACGTTTACAATTCCCTATAAAATTGGTGATACCTGATTTGAAAAAGCAATGTTAGATCTAGGCGCTTCAATTAATGTTATGCCATATTCCATTTATACTTCATTGAATTTGGGATCGTTGAAAGAAATACGTGTTATAATTTAAATGGCTGATAGATCTAATGCTTATCCAGAAGGGTTTGTAGAGGATGTTTTAGTGCGGGTTAACAAATTGGTTTTCCCAATTGACTTTTATGTGTTGAACATAGAGGGAGAACCTTCATCTAATTCTGCACCTATCCTTTTAGGTCAATCATTTTTTAAGACATCAAAGACGAAGATCAACGTGGATGCAGGAATATTGACTATGGAGTTTGAAGTTGAAATTGTTTGCTTTAATATTTTTGAAGCTATAAGGTACCTTATTAAAGTTCATTCTGTTTTATCAATTGTTATCATTCATTCTTTGTCTTAAGAAATTTTTGACATGGATGGTAAAGATGAGTTAGAAGTCATTCTTTGCTTGAGTTTAATGGAAAACATGTTGCAAAATTTTAACTTGCTCATTACAGATGAAATAGAAGAAATTATGCTAGCACTGCAATCACTACAAATAATACCAAAAAGGTATGTATTTCAAAATATTGAATTGCCAATATCTAATACAAAATTTTTAGCTTCGGTTGTGTAAGAACCTACAATTGAATTGAAGCAATTACCAAAGCACTTGGAATACATGTTTTTGGAAGAAAGAGAAACATTTCCGGTAATCATACCCAGGAACTTAACCAAGTTTCAAGATGAAAATCTCATTCGAGTGCCGACATCAAGGGTATTAGCCCTTTGACTTGTATGCATCGAATTCTGTTGGTAAAAGGATCCAAACCATTATGAGAATCACAAAGAAGGGTGAATCCTCTAATGATGGAAGTGGTAAAGACGGAGATTTTAAAGTTGCTTGATGTTGGTATAATATATCCAATTTCAGATAGTAAATGGGTAAGTCCAATCCAATTAGTACTAAAAAAATTGGGATTACTATGGTGAAGAATAAAAATAATAAGTTTGTGCCTACAAGAATTCAAAATGGATGGCGAGTGTGCATCGATTATAGGAAGTTGAATGTTGCTACACAAAAGCATCACTTTCCACTCCCATTCATCGATCAGATGCTTGAATGACTTATGGGACGATATACTATTGTTTTCTAGATGAGTATTCAGGATATAATCAAATCTTGATAGCTCAGAAGGATGAGGAAAAAAAACTTTCACATGCCCATTTGGTACATTTGCCTAGAGAAGGATGGCGTTTGGACTCTACAATGCCCCAGCCACCTTTCAAAGATGCATGGTAAGTATTTTCTCTGAGTATGTTGAACACATTATTGAGGTCTTTATGGATGATTTTATCATCTATGGGGATTCATTTGATGCATGCTTTGACATTCTAAATTATGTACTTAAATGTTGCATCAAAACTAATCATGTTCTCAATTATGAGAAATGTCATTTTATGGTTGAACAAGGAATAGTTTTGGGATAAGTAATCTCAACTAAAGGAATTGAAGTTGATAAAGCTAACATAGAAATATTGTAAAACTTACCCTACCCCATAAATATGTAGGCAGGTCGTTCTTTTCTTAGCCATCTAGTTTTTTATCGTAGGTTTATCAAGTACTTCGATAAGATTTAAACAAAACTTTGTCATTTGTTGCAAAAGGATGTACCCTCTGACTTTGATGAGTGATTCAAAGAAGCATTTGACAAGTTGAAAGAACTTTTGACTTCAGCACTGATCATTCAACCACCTAATTGGAGTCAACCATTTGAGATTATGTATGATACGAGCAATTCTGCTGTGGGTGTCATCCTTGGTAAAAAATGTGGAAAGATGACTCATGTTATTTACTACACTTTTCGAACACTCAATCCAGCTCATTGCAACTATTCCACTACTAAAAAGGAGTTTTTAGTTATTATGTTTGCATTGGATAAATTTAGACCTTATTTGCTTGGTTATAAAGTAATTATGTATTTTGATCATGCAACATTAAGGTATTATTCTGACCAAGTGATTATGAGATGTGTGCCTGAATATGAATTTGAACCACTTTTGAAATTTTGCCATTCGTATGCCTGTGGTGGTCATTTTGGGCCTAATAGAACTACTAGGAAAATTCTTAAATGTGGTTTTTAATTAGCTAAATATTTTTTAAGACTCCTATATGTTCTGTAAAGCATGTGAGCAATGCCAGAAACAGGGTAATTTATCCCATAAAGATTAAATGCCTTCATCACCAATACATGCATGTGAAAATTTTGATGTATGGGGGATCGATTTTATGGGACCATTTCCTTCTTCTTTTTTTTGTTTACATTTCATTGGTTATTGATTATGTTTCTAAATGGGTTTAAGCTAAAGCCACCAGGACTGGCGATTCTAAGGTTGTTGTATAATTTGTCAAGTCTAACATTTTTGTTAGGTTTGGAACATTGAGAGCATTAATTAGTGACAGGGGTCCTCATTTTTGCAACCGATTGGTAAAAATTCTTTTAAAGAAGTACAATGTCACTCATAAGGTGTCTACGACCTATCATTTACAGATGAACGAACAAGTACAAGTGTCAAATAGAGAAATCAAGTCTATTCTTGAGAAAATGGTGAGCCTAAATGGTAAAGATTGGAGTCAGTGACTTGATGATGTTCTTTAGGAATATAAGACACCAATTGGCATGTCTCCATACCGACTAATCTATGGAAAGTTGTGTCATCTTTAAGTAGAAATTGAGCACAAAGCCTTTTGGGCCATTAACCAATGCAATATGAAGATGGATGCAAAGGAAACTGTAACTACAAGAATTAGAACAACTTATACTTGAATATTAGGAGAATGCAGAAATTTACAAGGAAAAGATGAAACAATTTCATGATAAGATGATTGTCGAGAAGAATTTTATGGCTGGACAAAAGTTCTTCTCTACCATTCATGACTTAAGCTTTTCCCAGGTAAATTACATTCCCGTTGGATTGGACCTTTTGTTGTTACTAATGTGTTTCCATATGGTGCAATTGAAATTGAAAGCTTACAGACTAACAAGAAATTAAAAGTCAATGGTCATCGACTGAAACCCTTCTATAAAGGATTCCAAGTGGAGGATGTGGAAGTGATAAGGTTAGAATACCCTCAATATGAAGGCTGACAATGTGGAGTCGAGCCAATGATAATAAACAAAGGCGCTACTTTGGAGGCAACCCAAGGAAGTTGATTTCTATCTCTTTACATTTTCACTATTGCTATTTTCCTTAAATGCCCCATTTCTTGCATTTGATGTTACAATGGGGACAATATAAGTTTTAAGTGTAAGGAGTGGGATCTTAGTTTTATATTAGCTTTTATGCATGTTTGAGCTTAATTGTTTCTTATATGACTTCTTAGATAATTTTTAACATCAAATGAACAAAATCAAAAATTTTCTTGTTTTCTATTGCTTTTAAGATTATTTAGTCATAATTAGAGTGTGAATTGATTAGAAAAATCCATGGCAACCTTAGCATGTACTTTTGCTCTTATGATTGGTTAATATACATTATTCTTTAGAAGATCGATGACTAGTGGTAGACAAAAACTAGTGAGGTTTTAAGTCGTATTAGATTGACAAATTCATATCAGTCTAACTGTCTTTGTTTTGTGTGACTTTCATGACATATATATCATTACTTTGCATTAATTTTTTATTTGAGAACATATTTTTATCACAAGCATTTTTATGAAAATGATTAGGCATTCTTTGTTGATTACGGGCTATTAGTCAAATAGCCTACCTGTTTATGTTAATTTTCCTTTTCTAACCCCTTTTAAGCTTTATTAGCCTTTTCTTTTGTATAAAACACATTACATGCACCTAACTAAATGCCCTACCTAAGCCTTAAAGCTAGTGGAGCAATTATTATTCTTGATGAATGTGATTGTACAAAAGCCTAAATGTGGGGGTATACATATATGTGGGTTGGTTATAGTTGTTAAAATTCCATGTTATGAATCCTACGTTGACATAGCTTCTATCACTTTTATATTGAAAAAAGAGAAAAGAAAAGAAAAATGTGAGTTTGAATGAAAGTTGCAAGGAGGAAGTATAATTGTTCTGAAAAGTTGTTAATTAATAGTTTATCCTCCTTTAGTTCTATTAAGTGGGTGTTTGAATGTATTGTATATGAGGAGGATGTTGTTTTAGATGAAGCATTTTGTGTTATGTTCATTTGGCTTATGGTGTGAGAGCTTAATCGAGTTGGGAAACATAGTTGTTGCATTCTTCATAGCTGACAGTACCAGTTTTGAATGAATGTTAACTTGTGCACATTATATCTCATTCAGTGTTACTTTTGCTTCACTAGCTTGATGGCTTTTATGCTATATTACCCAAAATGCATCTCACCTTACCCTTACCCACATTACAATCCTAGAAAAGTCCTTTGGTTCATGATTATTCATGTGACCTTTAGTGATGGAGAAAGGAAATGATATGCAAAGTTGTGGATTGTTGTGATTATGAATGGTGTTTGAGTGTACATATGGAAATATCTTGTTTAAACATCTTTTGTCCAAGTCTACCTCTATATTACTCAGTTTCTAAGGGTGATGAATATTGATTGATGATGAGTAGAAGCTTCGAATGTTGAGTTATTACTATATGTTTTAAAAGGCAATCATCTTTAATTATGGTTATCTACTCTTAGGAAACATAGAAAATGAGTAAAAGTTTTGATTTGTGATTTTGATTTTAATGATGGCTTGAGGACAGTCAAAGGCTAAGTGTGGGGGAACTTGGTATATGTTTAAATGTTAATTTATTTGATACACTACACTTAATGATTAATGCTTTAGAAATGCTTAGGATACTCACTTTAGTTCAATGTTTGATCTTAGGTACTTTTGAGAAGTAAAGAAGTTAAAGTGACCCGAAAGCATGTCATTGAAGCCATCTTCTCAATTTCCATATTTTATTGATTCATAAAGCATGAAGAAGAAGAGGATTGAAAGAAGAAGAGGCAAGAGAGAATGTCAAATAAATTAAAAAATAGGGGAAGTCTCACAACTAAACATTGAATTGCATGGTCGTGAGAAATCTCTCATGCCTATGCAACATCTCTCATGGATGTGAGAGATCACAGTCATAGGAGGGCTATGAAAGGTTTGCACGGCTGTGCAATGACCTTGCATGATTGTGAATTCTCACGGTATGTGAATTAACTTAAGATAGCTAGGTGTCACTCAGTTTAAACCTAAATTTCACTACATAAGGAAAAGAGAGTGACAATAGGAGGACATTTGGGTGATAGGCATATCCAAAACACTCTTCTCCTATTTTCTCTTCATTGATTTTTTGTTTTTCAACATTGATAGTGGTGATGGAGAGGATGCTCAATGGTGAGAGCTTGAAGATGGAGATGGAAGGCTAACTACAGTTAAGAGGTGCAATTGAGGTCAAGGACTATATTAAACAGATTGTTGTTATGTATCATTTTCTTTACCTCTTTTCGGATTGCTTATATTATCTTGTATGGATTGATTAGGTATTGTATGATAATGATTTTAATGCTCTATTGAATCATTTTTCATACCCATAGCTAGAACTTGGATGCGATACATAATAATAGTGTTAAAGGTCGTATGTGGCAACTAACAGTATTAAATCGTTAGAGATAACACAGCATAAGTTAAATAATCTGAGCTTGTGTGATTGTTACTTGGATTGATATGTTTTTCTCACTTGTAATGTGGCTGATTCGAGCCCTTTTGTTCTTACCCTTGGAGGTCAAATCAAAAAAAATTTTAATTCTAAGGATTGCAGTATAGAATGCAACCTCGGGTCGTTTCACTTAATCGGAACTTGATGAATGGAACTAAGCTAGCCTATATGTCATAATATGCAAACAAAATTAGCAAGGAAGAGGGGGGTATAAATCTTTGGAAATTCGGACAAAAATAAGTGAATTGTAAGAAAATGTAATGAAAAGTATATTTTTTTTGGATTTCGGGAATAGAAAAGCGATAAAATGAAAATAATGATCAAATGATGATAGTATCCTCTTAAAAACGAGCTTTGGCTATCATAGTTCAAAACAAATTTTTATGGGAGTGATCACTAAGTTTCAAATGGTAAACCTTAAAGAACTCTTTAAGTCCAAGGTTTTAATCAATGAACTCCATTTCTTAAA
>JANQAP020294583.1:0-18030 GCA_026874005.2 Erythroxylum coriaceum | reverse complement strand
ACCAAAGAGGACAATACTGAGTAAGGTTGGATGCCGCGGTATGTCCCGCAAACACACGCCGCCGACCTAAGGGCGGGTGTGGGGTCCAACATTAAAAGGTTGCATAAAATGTTCTTAAGATGATTTAAATTATGTTTTTTATTACATTTTTTGATTGCATATTATGTGACTAGTGTCGAACATGCTTTCACACTGTTAATTTTGTTTTGGAGCTTCATTTGTAAATAAACTTTAATAATATAGGTCTAATATTATAGAACTCAAAAGTAGAAGCTTAGGTCTCTCTCTAACTGTTTTTTCCTCTAACCTCTCTCTAACTTCTTTGACCTTTATACCCCTAGAAATTTCCAATTTTGGAAACAAATCTCTAGCCTCTAGTTTCTTTCTTCTCATAAAATAGATCTTCATTTTCTACTATTAAGGTTCTACCTTAATAGAGAACCTCTTGAAGGCCTTACACATTGAGAAGGAGGTGTTAACTACCCCCCCTAACTTGACTTTGGAAGACTTCCCAAAACTCTCTTAAAGTACAAAAGGCAAAAAAGTCTAGGGAAACTTCTACTACAGTGGTTGTGGAAGAGAATGACAAGACTGAGCTTTGCAAAGACTCTAACTAGCCTAAAGGAGCATCAAAAAACAAATTATACCTTCAAAACAACAAAGGAATGCTTAAACATTTCCAAAAGGTGATGAAGGATGGAGTGCTCACCCCTCATAAAGCTTCTCAAAGTAGGAGCAAATGCTTAGTCCATAGCATTGGTAGGATTTTTCTGTAATAAAAAACCAAAATTTCCTATTTTCCATGCATGGGCTACTATAAGATGGGGTAAAAAGGGGTTGGAGAAAAATATGTTGATGGATGATGGTTCATTCCTATTCAAGTTCTCTTTAGAAAGCTACTTGAATAAAATAATTGAGCAAAGTCCATAGCTTATAGGAGGACATCTAATGTTTATTTAAAAATGGAAGCTAGGATTATATTGTGATAGAGGTTATATTGACTCACTTCCTACATGGGTAAACTTTCATAATGTGCATTTGGAGTTGTGGACAATTTAGTGGTTAAGCTTCTATGCTAGCTCACTTGGAAAACCAATTTGTATGGATTCTTAAACTGCTAATATGGAAAGAATCTGTATTGTAAAAATTTGTATTAAAATAAGGAGGAACTCAGATTCATCTGATAACTTACTAGTTTTAAAACTAGAAGAGGATGGAGAATTAGAGAGAATTGATGTTCTTATCATCTATCCATGGAAACCAAACCTATCTAACAGAAAATGGAAACCAATAGGGAAAGTCTTCAAACTAGGTTGACATGATGAAGATGGATTTAAATACTTAAGAAAAGACTAAAAAACTAGCAAGGAAAACTTGACAGAGGAAGAAACAACAACAATTGGTGAAAGAGGAAGAACAAAACTAAAGGGGATAACCACTTAATGACAATTCTGTTATGGAATGTTAAAGGGTTTAAAGACCATTTAAAAAAAACAATGGTTAAGGAGATTATCTTAGAACAAATTCCTTATATTATATTATCTTAGAACAAATTCCTTGTATTATATGCTTCTCAAAACTAAAATAAAATCATCACAGATGTAGGATAACCTAAAACTTCTAGGAGAAGAATGGAAAGGTAATTTTAATCATTCTTCGAGTTACAATGGAAGATTAATGTGCCTATATAAATCAAACAAGATAATTGTTCAAGTAGTTGAGGAGAGTGATCATCATATTCATTTAAAATTCTAAATGGATAGAGTGAATTTAGCTTTTGATCTAACACTTGTCTACGCTTCAAACCTTTATTTCCAAAGAGAGACCCTATAGGAAAATATCTAGTCCATTAAAGTTGTAATTTCAAATCCATGGCTTATAATTGGAGATTTCAGTTGCATCCTAACAGCTCAGGAATCAGGTGGAGGAATGATGTTTAATATGGGAACAAAAAGGGAGTTAAAAAGCTTTCTTCAAAAAGAGGATATAGTAAATCTTAGCTTTATTGGCAAACTACTAATTTGATCTAACAAATAGCAATGAAATATGCTAATAAGGAAAAAAATTGGTCATGCCTTGGTCAATCAAGCATGGTTAGATCTTTTTCTCATTCCTTTGCATTTTTTTAATGAAAATTCATTCTTAAGTCACTCATACATCCATATTAAGAATCTCATTGGTTTAAAGAAGTATGGAGTTCCATTTAGATTCTTCAACGGGCTAACTCAGCAAGAAGGATTCCTAGAAATAGTTCAAAGCTGTTGGAAACAAAATGTTGCGGGATACAAATCTTACCAGCTTATGTAGAAACTCAAGAAGGTGAAACAAGCACTCAAGTCATTTTCTAATAATCAAACCAAGAGGATTATTAAAACCAAGTTGAAGCTAAGAGAGGTTTAAGAAGCTTGCTACAAACATCCTTTTAATAATTTCTTAAGAATGAAAAAAGTTTAAAGTCTTAAATAACACTAAGAGGTACTAAATTTGTACATTTCCATCTTAAAACAGAAAGTTCGAATCAATTGGTTAAGGGATGGAGATTTAAAAATAAAATTCTTTCATGCATCTCTACAAGCAAGAGGGAATATAAACAAGATTTCAAAACTTAATGGCAATTTGGGGAACACATTCTCTGATCAGCCGTCCTTGTAAAAGCTTGCCAAGGATTTCTTGTTGAATCTGATAGGAACAGAAGAGGTATTACTAAATGAATTCAACCTAAAATGTTCCTTTGATTGTTCCATAAGTTAAGATGTCAGGGATTATTTGATTGCTCCATTCACTAATTAGGAAATCAAAGAAGTGCTATTTAACTTGCATCCTTGAAAAGAACTAGGCTAGGTAGATATTTTGCATTTTTCTTTCAGAAAACCTAGGAGATCATTGGCAATCTATTTACAAAAATAGTTCTAGAATGCTTAGCATATCAGAAATGTTGAAGGAGTTGTGATAAGTGTAAATTGCATCGTGTTTTAAGGCATAGTTTGATATGTGATTAGTTGTTAATTCAATCATTTATTAGATGTTTAGGTTAGAATTGTGTTAGTTTGTTAATTATTTATGTTTTAAGTGTTTTATAGGTTAGTATAATTCTTTGAGGTTAAATATTATGTTTTTGAGGTACCTTGATGTGTTTGCTAGTGTTTCAGGGTCAACATCAAAGAACGGAAGAGTTTTAGAGACATTAGTGCCAAAACAACAGCCCACAATCATGGCATATCAGGCCAAGATCATGACAAAAGCTTCAAATTTGGCCCATGATCGTGGCCTACATGCCACGATCGTGATAGAAGCCTAAGGAATGGCCTATAATTGTGGCCTGCATGCCACTATTGTGATAGAAGGCTCAGATATAAACCATGATCGTGGCCTGCGTTTGGCAGACACAAAGACATTCGCAAACATCAATTTTTGAGTGATTTTTCAGATCTTTCAGACCTCGAAAAAACCCTAGGGTCACCCAGAACACAAGAGGATATAAACAGAACAAGAAGAGATAGAGGAAGGAGCTTTTGCATCAGCCACCTTAAGAAACCCTAGAGAAATCATCGAAAGATAGAGGAAGAGAAGAAGGATGAGAGAAGAGGAGATGAAGCTGACTTGAAGTATTTCTTGGATCAGGAGGCTTCCCAACGTTTTTACCTCCCATCATCCATTTAGATTGTATTTCCTATTTATTTTTAGTTTTATTATTGTATAGAATTGAATGGAACAGTTGATAATAGGATCTAGAATGTTAAGGATGTTCTAAACTCACCTTCGGAATTTTATTCTTGAATTAATGAAAATTAGATTATTTATATGTTAATTGGATTTTGTTGTGGTTAATTTTATGATTGCATAATTCGATAATAAAATGAGAGGGTGAATCGAATGAAATTGATTAAATTGTACTAACGAGATTTAGGTGATTTAATAGAAACTAAAATTAAATCAGATTGGTAGTTTGTGCGGAGAGAGATCTCATATAGGTTTCTGATAGTTTATTAGAGAACTTCAGAACTAATTAGGGTTTTGGATAGATTGTGAATTGAGAGATTGCAGCCCCCATAATCTAATTAAGGTTTATAATTTAGGGTTAATGGTTATAACTCGAGAGAGAGTAATCAACCCTAGGATAGTCTAGAACCAACAGTTCAATAATTAATAATTGGTTAGGTTAACATTAAGGATAGGTAAAATTCCCTTTCTCTCATTTGCTAATTTCTTTAGGTTGATTCTTAGGTGTGTTGTAATTGCTTAGTAATTAGTATTTTTGTGTTTGATTCTTAATTTGATTGATTGAATTAAATTCTGGTTTTAGTTTCATTGCATTTGAATTTTTGTTATTTGTTTCTGGCCTTAGATTTTAGGATTAGATTAGTTTCTTCCTCATGGGGTTCACACCTTTTGGTACTATGCTAACAAACCATGCACTTGCAGATTATCAAAGGTTAGTAATTAAAACTTACACACAACCTAACCACCCGATCAAGTTTTTGGCATCATTGTCAAGGAGATGATTAGTTTAATTCTTTAGTCTAATGCTTTTTCACCTTCTTTTGAGAAAAAAAGAAACTGGGCATAAAGTAGACGACACATCAACTTAGATATCACCGGACAATAATAAGGAATCTTAAGAGTTGAATACTAAAAGGAGATAAAAAGAACAATTATGGAGGATGTATATTATAGGGAGCAAAGGACTCTTGCGGATTTTAATGAGCCTCAATTTAGTTGGGGAAATCATCATCCTTATATGAACCCATACAATAGTGCAAATACTCATATGGGATATTAAAACCTATTTGAATTTTAGCAAGATGAGTCCAGTTCATGGGATTCCAAATTGGACAAAATCATGGATAAACTAACAGACATGGAAGAGAACTAGAAGAGAATGGAAGAGCAATTTGATTAAGTAGCAAAAAATCATGCCTCTTCTATTCACAACCTACAGATTCAAGTATGGCATCTTTCTCGTGAATTTTGTAAGAGAAGTGTGGAAGACACTCTGAGCAGTATGGAATTATATCAACGAGAGCAATATGAGACTATCACACTTAGAAATGGGGAAGAACAAGAAGAACTAGTGGAAGACCATGTTGAACCCTATCTTATAGAACAATAAGAGATAAGGAAAAAGGATGAAGAAAAGAATGACACCTCTCCCTATTATTCCTTAGATCTTGGCATACCATGCTTGAACATCGAAAAAAATTGGGTAGGTGTCCATAAAGAGAACCTCATCATTTGGATTAGTGATGACCAAGTGACATTCAACATGAATGATGTATTAAAGAATCCAGAGGAGGGCGATGCATTAATGATGTGTAAGAATCTTTTAAGGAACGAGAGGATAAAGAACAATTGACAACAGACATCAAGTTTGAAGAAGCTATGGAAGTCTCTATTCAAGAAGCTAAAGAAGAAGAAGAGATGAGGGCGAAAAAGGAAGAACCAAAAAGAGAACAACTCACCCTTTTATTGGGCAAACAACTGGATTTATGAAAGATTCAGGGAGTTTTGTTATTCCCTATTTAGTTAACAGTTTGTTTGAAAAAGGACATTACTGAGCTTAATTGGTTTTCATAATGTTATCAATATTGTCCTTCTAATTATTTTGCAAATTTTAGTTTACTGATAGGCTACAAAATTGATGTTGAATGAAAAGGGTGGAAGTAAGTCGCTCATAATTGATCTCAGCTGAGTTTCCAAAGATAGAGGGTTAAGCTAATGATGTTTAAAGTAGCGCTACATGAGAGGCAACCCATGGATTAAAATTACCAATTATTTCTTTGATATTAAATGGTTTGAATTTTGTAGTTAGGTTATTTCGTTTCCAAATAAGGTCAGGAAGGCATAGAACTTCGACATGAGTTAGATGATCGAGGAAGTAAGCAAAAAAGAGGTGAAAGAGCTATAAAAGAGTTAGGAAGGGATCTCGGGAATGTGTAGTAGGAAAAAAGAAGAAAAAAATCAGAAATTGGTTGAATTAATGTAGGCCATGATCATGGCCTGCGATAGGGTAAAACTATCCATGTGATTTTTGGCTAAAATTTTTACCATTTTACCCTTCCTTCACTTATATATTCATGTCATACTTCATTTTTTTACTCACTTCCATTTTAACTTTATCTCTCTAAGTTTAGAACCTCCAAACACCCTCACTTCTCTCTAACCAACTTCCAAATTTCCAGTTTATTCCAACTTCCTCCTATTTGCAGTCCAGTATGTTACGCATCAAGTAGTTACCAAATTGCAACTAATCATCGCGATGAAATCAAGTCTCGAGCTGAGGGAAAGGGAATAGGATGGTAGATTTCAGAGTACCTATCCCAATCTACACATAGGAGGAAGGTATTCATTCCCAATCCCTTAATGTTAAACAAATAGTAGTCCTGAAATATTTTGATTTTGATACACTTGATAGGCTAGATTTGCGAGATAGGGTAAAGAATTTAGTAGAAAGAATTTAGAGGGCCAAGTTTATACGCTTCCAATATCTTGCCTACCAAGAGCTAACTCTCGAATTCTTCACTTCACTTCATTTTGAACCTAGTCACCCTAAGGAAAAGTGGTTTAGGTTATGGGGATAACTTTATGAGTTGAACCTTGAAATTATGTATGATATCTGTGGTTTCCCTAAATTTTCCATTATCAATCAGCATGATGATTTTCATGCTTTTTGCTATTAAAACGAGCTCACTGGATTAGAGCAATTAGATGCTAAGAATGCCTACAATAACATTATATGAACCCATGATCACTTATTATTACATAAATTCATGTGTCAAATGGTTTTTGACAAATCAGAAACCAACAAGTGCTCAACAAAGGAACTTTTTCTATTGTGGTGTATGGATCACATCATCCTAGTGTGCACCTCCACACATGTGTTGAATGCCATAGTTGCGACTCTACGTAAGAGGAGTAACAATTTGGGTATGAGATATTTGGTTTTTGCCATTGCCGAGTACTATGACGTGGATGGTAATGGCCTCCCTAATTTTCTAAATCACCATCACTTATGGCATGCTGAAATCCTTAAGTCCCATAACATGAAACTCCAAGATATCAGCCAAAAGACTCATGTGAAGATCAGGGCTAGTCAGGAGAGTTCTAGCACAACGCCACCTCAGTAGACAGAAGAGGACTCAACTAGCGAGGAGTCCGAAGAGGAAGAAGACACTGAGGAAACTAGTTGAAAGAAAGTGCTCGATATAATCTCTGCTAACACCAAGGTAATTACAGACACACTTGCAGAGAACTCTAAAAGGATGAAGGAGATGGTCCACACACAACAATGTTAGAGTTGGGATATATGTCAGATTCATCGTTACTTCGAGGCTTAAGGTGTACAACTGCCATCTTCGACACCATCCCCGCCTCCATCATTGTGAGACTTTGTTTCTAAAAATTTTCTTTTAAATTTAATCTTTATTTTTGTTTTTGTTTTATTTTATTTTATCTTTATTTTTGTTTTTTTTTATTTTATTTTATGTTATTTCCTTCCATGTGTGTTTGGTTGTCTCCTTCTCACATTGAGGACAATATGATGTTCAAGTATGGGGAGGGTTGTGTGTTTTGCTTTGAGTGTGAATTTTTCATATTGTATGATAGTTTGTTAGGTTGCATATTGTGAATTGTGTGAATGTGTTAATGGCTTAGATGGAATAAAATTGATTTAATTTTGAACATAATCTATTAGGTTGTGAAGAGTCATTAGCTTGCGAAATCAGTGATACAGGTTCTTTGGCTAAATATGCAAGTTAATGAGGATTTAGTATTAGTTTATCACCCTATAAGTTGTCGCATTCATTCATAATTTTAAGTCTTTTAACTAAGTAGTTTTGTTAGGATTTTTTTCATGAAAACGAGTAGCTGAAGCAACAAGGTAAGCATAAAAAATGTTATTAAATTTTAAATAAATAACTATTCCACTGGCCTTCAAATTATGAATAGAAATAGTAGCCAGTTGAGAATGTGATGTAGTTGAGTAACTGGATCGTCATGCATCGTAAATGTGTGCCTTATCATCAAAAAGTCTATAATGACATTCAAACTAAGCAACTTAATAAAATCATGACTTGGTCGAGTAACCGAATTGACATTCATCACCAATGTTTGCCTCCATGTAAAAAGACTAGGTCCATGTCCACAAAAAGTAATTAAAAAAAGTGTTTTCTAATAAAAACCTACCTAACTTGTAAGTAGCTTAACTTTTCATGAAAACGTACTTAAGATTCGTTGCAAAGTTTGAATGACCAAATAATTATTAATGTATGTGTATAATTGAAAAGGGTGAATAAACTTGACATTTAAGTTTAGACTAATATGTATATTTAGTCCAGAGAATCTAGACCCAGATTTTGCATGTTAATGATTTGGAACAACTTAAATGACTGTGTTTAAAGTTAAATTTATTTCATGAAGTTGAAGCCATTATCTTATTATTGCATTGTGTGCTTTGTGATTTTCTGTGTTTTTTGTTTTGTTTGCTTGAAGAGAAGAAAACTTTTAAGTGTGGGGATGTTGATAAGTGTAAATTGCATCATGTTTTAGAGCATAGTTTGATATGTGTTTAGTCGTTAATTCATTCATTTAGTATATCTTTAGGATAGAATGGTGTTAGTTTGTTAATTATTTATGTTTTATGGGCTACTACAAGTCTTTGAGCTTAAATATTATGTTTTTAAGGTACCTTGATGTATTTGCTAGTGTTTTAAGGTCAACATCAAAGAATGGAGAAGTTTCGGAGACATTTGGGTTGAAACAACGACCTACAATCGTGATAGAAGCTTCAGATTTGTCCTACAATTGTGGCTTAAATGCCACGATTGTGACAAAAGCCTAGGGAATGACACAGAAGGCTCAGATGTGAGCCATGATCATAGTTTACAGGGCCACGATAGGGGCCTACATTGGGGAAACGCGAAAACACTCACAAATGTTAAGTTTCAAGGGATTTTTTGGACCTTTCAAATCTCAGAAAAATCGTAGGGTCACCTAGAGCACAAGAGGATATGAAAATAATAAGAAGAGGTAAATGAAGGAGCTTTTGCATCAGTAACCTTAAGAAACCCTAGAGAAAAATCATCAAAAGATAAAGCAAGAGAAGAAGGAAGAGAGAAGAGGAGAAGAAATTGACTCGAAGTACTTCCCAAATCAGGTGGTTTCCTAATGTCACTGCCTCCCATCATCCATTTAGATTGTATTTCTTGTTTATTTTCAGTTTTATTATTTTATAGAATTGGACTGAATAGTTGATAATAGGATCTAGAATGTTGAGGATGTTTTAAACTCAACTTTGGAATTTTATTTTTGAATTAATGAAAATCATATCGTTTATGTGTTTATTGGATTTTGTTGTGGTTAATTATATGATTGCATAATTGGATAATAAATTGAGAGGGTGAATCAAATGAAAAATGATTAAATTGGACTAACGAGAGTTAGGTTATTTAATAGAAACCAGAATTAAATCAGATTGGTAATTTGTTCGGAGAGAAATATCATATAGGTTTTCGATAATTTATTAAAGAACTTCAGAACTAATTAAGATTTTGAATAGGTTGTGAATTAAGAGATTGCAACCCCCATAATCTGAGTAGGGTTTACGATTTAGGGTTAATGGTTATAACTCGAGAGAGAGTAATCAACCCTAGGATAGTCTAGAACCAACAGCCCAATAATTCATTAATTGGTTAAGTTAGTATTAAGGATAGGTAAAATTCCCTTTCACTCATTTGGCAATTTCCTTAAGTTATGATCTTATTGTTACGTATGTTAAGTTTTAATATTTATAACCTTGATAATTTTCACAAGCGCACGGGTTATTCACGTAGTACCTAAGGTATCAATCCCACATGGAGGGAAGTCTAGTCCTAAAATCTAAGGTTGTACTAACTACAATAATTCAAAATAAATAAACTAATGCAGAAAATGAATCAATCAAATAATTAATTTCAAGAATTAAATTGTAGAAATCTAAACAAGTCACAAATCACACAACCCAATCAAAAAATCAACCTAGAAATTACCCAAGTGAGAGAAAGGGGATTTTTAATCCGAAATTAATAAAAATCTAACTGATTATGCAATTATCGAATTAATGGGTCTAGACGATCCTAAGGTATATTACTCTCTGTCGAGATATAATCCTTAACCCTAATTGATAATCCCTAATTTAAATTATAGAATTGTAATCTCTCGATTCACAATTGACCCAAAACCTAAATTAGTTCTAAAATTGTCTAATAACCTACCAAGAACCTATGCTCGATCTCTCGTTACACGATTCTACCGGTTTGATTCAATTCTCTACCTATTTTGATTATTTTCACTCGACTCACCCTCTAAGTTTATTGCCGAATTATTACGAACACATATTAAATCATAATTAAATCAATAAAAACACAATCAACCAAACTTTATTAATCTCAAGGACCAAAAACCCGAAGGTGAGTTTAGATATAAATCAATACTAGACAACAGTTAATTTCAATAATCATCCCAATTTCATGCATCTATAAAATTGAAATGAAAATAAAAATACTGTCGGAACGGATTCGTGAAGGTAGTGACTCTGGGAAATCACCTATTTCGGAAAGTACATCGAGTCAAGCTTTGTCTCTGTGACTTTCTTCCTTCTTCTCCTTCCTCAATCTCTCGATAACTCTCTAGGGTTTTTTTCTCGAAATGTGGAACTCTCCCCCGGCTATTGGTTCTGTCCCTTTATGATGTATTTATACTTTGGACACCCTACGTTTAAGTCGGGGTCGAAACGGTTCAAAAAATCTTACAAAACTCAAGTTTTTGCTTCAGCCCAACATAGGCCATGATCGTGGCCAATGCTTAACTCTCTTTGTCACGATCGTGACCCAAAGTGCACGATCATGGCCTGGATCTAAGCTCTCTGTCATGATCGTGACCTGTTGTGCCACGATCGTGGGCTATGTTTTTGACCCAAACTCTTCACAACTTCTTCGTTCTTTGCCGTTTACCATGAAACACTAACAAACACATCAAGGTACCTAAAAAATATAACAATTAAGCTCAAAGACTCATACTAACCTATAAAAACACTTAAAACACATAAACTAACACAATTAAACCATAAATACATACTCAACACTCAAATTCACACTAAATTCCTAACAAATTACACCCTAAAACACAATGCAAATCATAACTATCAACATCCCCACACTTAAATGTTTGCTTGTCCTCAAGTAAACAACACAAAAAACACACAACACATAATACACACATTGCAAAAATGAGGCAATGGCTTCGACTTCATGAAATAAATTTAATGTTGAATATAATTTGGCAAGTTATATCTAATCATAACAAGCAAAATCTATGTCTAAAGGCTTTGAACTAAATATACAAATTAATCGAGATCTAAGTGTCAATTTATCTACCCTTTTAAATTGTACACACACATTAATAATTCTTTGGTCTTTCAGACTCTATAACTACTCCTAAGTACATTTTCGTGAAAATTCAAGCTTATTACAAGTTCGGTAGGTTTTTATTACAAACAATTTTTTTAAACACGGACTTAGTCTTTTACTCGGAGGCAAACATTGGTGATGAATGTCGATTCGGTTACTTGACTAAGTCCTTTTATTAGACAGTTTGGTTGAAACGTCATTATAGCCTTTTGATGCGTGTCGATCTGGTTACTTAGTTATTATCACATTTTTAACTAGCTACTAGCTCTATTTATAACCTGAAAGTCAACAGAATAGTAATTTATTAACCAAAAATACAAACTTTTTTTTGCCTACCTTGTTTTTTAAGCTACTAATTTTCATGAAAAATACTAGTTAAGCTACTTAAGTAGAAAGGCCTCAAATTATGAATGAACGTGACAACCTATAGGGTGCTAAATTTACACTAAATCCTAATTAAGTCGTATATTTATCCAAAGACTTCTAATTCACTAATTTTGTGAGCTAATGATTATTTACAACCTAATAGACTATGTTTAAAATTAAATAAATTTTACTCCATTTAAGCCATTGACACATTCATACAGTTCACAAAATGCAACCTAATAACTATCATACAATATGCAAAAATCACATTCAAAAGAAAAACACATAATCCCTCCCCACATTTGAACAACACATTATCCTCATGAGAAGGGTACACAAACACACCCGGGGGAATAAACGCAATATATGAAAAACATAAGAAGAAAATACTAACAAAAATGAAAAGAAAAGGGTTAGAACACGAAACCGTCATGTTGACTGAGGTGTTGATGGTGATGGAGGCGGAGATCACTTGTGCTTGATGCCCATGATTACTGCCCTATCTTATACTTGCTTCAAAAAAGAGTAAGAGAGTTAGCACTCCAAAAAATTCCAAATTATTAAGAACTTATTTTGAAATTTAAAACAAATCTAACTATGCAATAATTTAAACCCAACTACTGAACGTGTTAATTTATAGTCATTAACTTGACCTTAATCTTTTAAAACTCAGCCAGAATCAATTATGAGCATCTTACTTCCACCCTTCTCATTCAACATCAGTTTTGTAGCCTCTGAGTAAGCTACAAATTAAAAAATGATCAAAAGGACAATATTATTAAAGTTGAGAAGACCAATTAAGCTCAATAATGTCCTTTTTTTCTAACAAACTATCAATGAAATAGGGAATAACAAAACTACCTAAATCTTCCATCAAATCCAACAGGTTGTCTTGTAAGAAGGTGAGTTTCTCTCTTTCTTCGGTAATCACCATTGTCTCCTCTACTTCATTCGCTTCATGAACAGAGATTTTCATAGCTTCTTTAAATTCAATGTTTGTTGTCATTTATTCTTCATCCTCTTGTTCTTCTGTAGATTCAAACACATCAATTATCCTGAATGGGCTACTAACCTTTGGATTCTTAATTACATCATTCATGTTGAATGTCATTTGATCATCATCAATCCGAAAGATAGGTTTCTCTTCATAGACATCTATCCAAGATTTTTCGATGTTCAAATATGGTATATTAAGAACTAGTGAATAAAAGAGAGGGTTGGCATTCTTTTCTTCATACGCTTTCATCGTCTTTGGGTCTTCAATAAGGTGGGGTTTAGTTTGGTTTTTCACTAGTCCTTATGGCTCTTCCCCATTCTTAGGTGTGATAGCCTCATATTGCTCTCTTTGATGTATTTCCATATTACTTAGAGAGTCTTCCACACTTCTCTTACAAAATTCACGGGAAAACTATCTCACTCAAATCTCTAGGTTGTGAATAAACGAGACATGATTTTTTGCTACTTGCTTAATTTGCTTTTCTAGTCTCTTCTGGCCCTCTTCCATATCCTTGAGCTTATCTAGGATCTTGTCCAATTTAGAATCCCATGAACTGGACTCATCTTGCTGAAGTCCTAATAGACCTTAACGTCCTAAGTGAGTCTCCACATTGTTGGACCAATAGAAATCGGGGTGGTTCTGTCATCCCATAGTTTACATATTCCAATAAGGATCATTATTTCCCTAACCATACAGTGCTTCATTGTAACTCTCAAAAGTTCCTTGCTCCCTATAATATCTATCTTCCATCATTGTTCTTTCCATTTCTTCTTACAAGCTAGCTCTTCAGATGTCTCATTTCTCATTCTAAAATGTCTTGTTGTGTCTCTACTTATACCCCAAACTTTTTAAAATAAATAAAATAAAAGATAGTGAACAGCCTTAGACTAAAGAACTAAACTAATCGCCTCCCCGGCAACGGCACCAAAAACGTGATCGCAAGGTTACGTACGCTAAGTTTTAATATTTATAACCTTGGTAATTTCTATAAGCACATGGGTCATTTGCGTAGTACCTAAAGTATCGATCCCATGAGGAGGGAAGTCTAGTCCTAAAATCTAAGGTTGTACCAACTATAATAATTCAAAATAAATAACCAATACATAAAATAAATAAATCAAACAATTAATTTCAAGAATTAAATTACAGAAATCTAAATAAGTAACAAATCAGACAACCCAATTAAAAATCAACCTAGAAATTACCAAGTGAGAGAATGGGGATTTTTAATCCGAAATTAAAGAAAATTTAACTGATTATGCAATTATCGAATTAATGGGTCTAGTGATCGTAGGGTAGATTACTCTCTCTCGAATTATAATCCTTAACCTAATTGATAATCCCTAATTTAAATTATGGAATTGTGATCTCTTGACTCACAATTGACCCAAAACCTAAATTAGTTCTAAAATTGTCTAATAAGCTACTGAGAACCTATGCTTGATCTCTCGTTACACGATTATAACGGTTTGATTCAATTCTCTACCTATCAAATTACCTAACTCTCGTTAGCCTAATTTGATTATTTTCATTTGGCTCGCCCTCTCAATTTATTGCCGAATTATTACGAATAAATATTGAATCATAATTAAATCAATAAAAACACAATCAACCAAACTTTATTAATCTCAAGGACTAAAAACCCAAAGGTGAGTTTAGACATAAATCAACACTCGACAACAATTAATTTCAATAATCATCCCAATTTTGCCATTTACCCTGAAACACTAACAAACACATCAAGGTATCTCAAAAATATAACAATTAAGCTTAAAGACTCATACTAACCCATAAAACACTTAAACATATAAACTAACACAGTTGAACCATAAATACACACTCAACACTCAAATTTGCACTAAATGCCTAGCAAATTACACCCTAAAACACAATGCAAACCACAACTATCAGGTTGATTCTTGGGTGTTGCAAGTGCTTAGTAATTAGTATTTTCATGTTTGATTCTTAATTTGATTGATTAAATTAAATTCTCATTTTTGTTTCGTTGCATTTGAATTTTTGTTATTTGTTTCTGGCCTTAGATTTTAGGATTAGATTAGCTCTCTCCTCATAGGATTGACACCTTTGGTACTACACTAATGAACTGTGAGCTTACGGATTATTGAGGGTTAATAATTAAAAATTACACACAACCTAACCACTCAATCAAGTTGAATCATACCTATATATTCCTTATCCCTAAGAAATAGAACCCCTCCTTAATGGTAGATTATTGACCAATATCTTATTGCAACATTACTTGTAAAGTAATAGAAAAACTTCTAGCTAACATTCTAAAGGAAGCTTTAAAAGGAGTCATAAATCCAACTTGGGGGGCTTTCATAGGAGGAAGATCACTGGGAAATAACATTCTCCTAATATAAGAGATGTGGAAAGAATACAATTCAGGAAGAGGTATTAATAGTTGTTTATGGAAGATTGACTTTTATAAAGCTTTTGACATAGTAAGATGGAAATTTATCCAATCATGCCTTGAAGCACTCGAATTCCTAATTCAATTCACAAGATGGATCATGATGTGCATCAGACTTCTTCACTCAACATTCTAGTTAATGTAGTTCCTATAAAGCCTTTTAGTTATGCTAGGGGGGATTAGACAAAACAATCCTCTATTCCCTTATCTATTTACCTTAGAAATGGAAGCATTGATTATAATGAGACCTTTTCTCCTATTTCAAACAAAAAATTTGTTTATAATTATTATGGCATTGGTAGCTTATTATGATTTAGAACTGTATCAAATGAATGTAAAAAACTACCTTTTTGAATAGGAATTTAGAGGAAGAAGTTTATATTGATCAACCTAAGGCTTTCTAGTAGAAGGAAAGAAAAAACATGGTGTGTAAATTTAAAAAGTCAATATATGGACTTAAGCAATCCTTCCCGTAATTGTTCAAGTTTGATGATACCATTACTTCTTTTGGATCTAAGGAAACACTGTTAATTAATGTGTACATTTAAAGGATAGTGGGAACAAATTTATGTTTCTAGTCCTATATATTGTTGATATATTGCTTGCTACCATTGATCTTGGTTTATTTCATAAGAACAAGAAGCTTCTCTCTAAAAATTTTAAAATGAAAGATATAGGTGAGATTTTTTATGTTGTAGGAATTGAAATATTCAACGAAAGATCACAAAGAATGTTAGTGTTGTCTTAGAAAGTATATATCAATAAAATTTTATAGAGATTCAAAATAGAAAATTGCTCTGCAAGTATTGTTCCAATATAGAATGGGGATAAATTTAGTCTTAAGCAATGCCTAAGAATGAATTGGAATGCATATAAATGGAAGAGATTCCTTATGCATGTATTATTATGAGTTTAATGTACATCTATACCCGTACTAGACTAGATAGTAGTTTTGTTGCTGGAATGTTAAATATATATTAAACTAATCCTAGAATAAAACATTGGAAGGTTACAAAGAAAGTATTAAGATACTTATAAGGAACAAAAGATCATATGCTCACTTATAAAAGATCCGATCATCTTAAGGTGATTGGATGTTCAAACTCAAACTATACCAGATATGTTGACACAATGCCACAATCTTCTTTTTATAAAATGACAAGTATTTAAAAGGCATTATACATATGGATATAAAAAAAACTTTATTATTAAAGTAGAAGCTCATAAACAAAGAATAACAATCGAATATATTATCATAAATCTTATGACTATGAATCCATTAATAAAAGGATTACTACCAAAGACATTTAATGAACGTGTCAAAAGAATGATATTACTAGGTTCAATGATTAAACAATATATTATTATTTATATATTTTATATATTTGACACTTTTTAACTCGTTTATGTATTGTTTCTCATATTTAAAAATCATGTTATTTATTGTTTATTGTTAGCATATACATTATGTAAATTTTAACAGGAGTTACTTTTTATAAAGACATTATCATTAAATCTTTAAGATATATCTCGTTATAAATCACATTAAGTTATTGAACTAGTTTTAAGATACACAAAAGGGATTATGTTACATTAAAGGGTGCATAACCACAATGATCTTCTTTGGTTTTGTTTGCTTAGTTATAATTAATCTTATGACTAAAAAAGAATTTCTTTTATTATATGCATATTATGTTAAATGATTAAACCATTATTTTGTTATATATGCCAAGTAGAAGATTGTTAGGTAATTTTATTGACTCATATTTTATATTTTAATCATCTATATGTTTAAATTCAATTAGTCACTTAGAAGGAGATCATCACTAAAGGAAATATTTAGTTCTTAAATTTTATATTGAAGGGCATTAAATAAAAGAAAAGCAAGAAAATCTAAATAGGAAAGGGTTAAAAGAGAAAATTAAAATATAATTTTATAAGAAATTTACCTTAATTAAAATTTTAAAAAGATTCTTCTATCTTATTAAGATATTTACAAAAATTATTGGATTTTGAAATTAAAACATTTCTTTAAGTATATTATACTAAGGACAAACGGGATGGACGAACACAAAATCCATCCCATCCGTCCATTTCATCTAACGGCTCTTATTTTTTACCTTCCATCTCTTCGTCATGCTTCTCAATAACGTCACTTAAAAGAACCAAACTCTCAAAGTATAACCCTTCCACCTTTTTTTACGATTAATTATACTTCATCTAGCGGTTATAATCTTTCCACGTTTTACGGCTAATTGTACTACTAACGAAGTCATTTCCAAACTTGCTTTAAACATTATTCCTTTATTCAAGATACACTATATTACTCATGAAGTTAATTGTTAATTATTATTATGAATATATTGAAAGTATAACTCTTCCACCTTTTTGCGCTTAATTATAAGTCATCTAACGGTTATAATCCTTCCACGTTTTACGGCTAATTGTACTACTAACGAAGTTATTTCCAAGCTTTTTTAAAACATTCTTCTTTATTCAAGCTACGCTGCATTACTAACGAAGTTAGTTGTTCATTATTTTTACTATATTATTATTTCCTTCGTATCTATTAGTTATAATCGTAATTGTTAATCAATAGTTACGCTATATTATGCATATTTATATATAATATATATGTTTAGGCTTTATTATATGTCACACCTGTGACTTAATAGTCACAGGCGTGACATATTCAACACTTGTAGTATATAATACGCTAATCCTTTCTTTTTTCTTCTCAGACCTTCTGTCTCTTTCACTCTAACTCCTTCATTTCTCAATCTCTAATGTGT
>JANQAP020294017.1:7663-18040 GCA_026874005.2 Erythroxylum coriaceum | reverse complement strand
AAACAACCAATTCACACTGTCACTAGGCACCTTCAGTGGGCAAAACAACCTGTTGGCACGTTCGCTAGGCACCTTTGTTGAGAAAAATAGCCAGTTGGGAACCTTCGATGGGCAAAAAAACCATTGACACAGTCGCTAGGCATCTCGGTGGGCAAAACAACCCATTGGCATTGTCATTAGGCACCTTTGATGGGCAAAATAGCCTGTTGGCAAGGTGGCTATGCAACTTTAGTCGAAAAAATAGCCCGTTGGGTAACTTCGGTGGAAAAAATAGCCCGCTGGCACTTTCGCTAGGAACCTTTGGTGGGAAAAACAACTTGTTGGCTGACCAACAGTGGGAAAATAGTCTATTAGCACTGTCACTAGGCACCATCGGTGGGCAAAAGAACCCGTTGGGCACCTTCAGTGGGTAAAACAACCCATTGGCACAATCCCTAGGCACCTTGGATGGGCAAAACAGCCTGATGGCACGGTTGCTAGGTACCTTCAGTGTGCACAACAGCCAATTGTTACGGTCGCTAGGCACCGTCGGTGGGCAAAATAGCCCATTCGAATGGTCGCTAGGCATTTAGGGTGGGCAAAACAACCCGTTGGCACATTTGCTAGGCATGTTTGGTGGAAAAACAACCAGTTGGGCACCTTCGGTGGATAAAATAACCCGTTGGCACGGTGGCAAGGCACATTCGGTTGGAAAAACAACCCATTGGTACACCTTCAATGGGCAAAGCAGACCGTTGGCACAGTTGGTAGGGACATTATGTGGAAAAAATAGTGTGATGATGCACCTGGGGTGGGAAAATAGCCCGTTTGCAAAGTTGTTAGGCACCTTGGGTGGGAAAAACAACCTTTTGGCACACCTTCGGTGGAAAAATAGTCCGTTGGCACAGTCAGTAGGCACCATCGATGAGTAAAATAGCCCGTTGGGCACCTTCCGTGAGTAAAACAGCCATTAACACAGTTGTTAGGCAGCTTCGGTGGGCAAAACATGTTGGAATGGTTGATAGGCACCCTCGATGGGCAAAACAGCCCATTGGCATGGTCACTAGGTACTCTTGGTGGGCAAAATAGCTCGTTGGCACGATCTCTAGGTACCTTCGGTGGGCAAAACAACTCATTGTCAAGATCACTAGGCCCCTTAGTGGGAAAAACAACCTGTTGACACAGTCACTAGGTACCTTGGGTGGACAAAATTTCCCAATGGGTCGATTGCTAGGTAGCCTCGATATGTAAAACAGCCCGTTGGCACGTTCTCTAGGCACGTTTGGTGGGAAAAATAGCCAATTGGGCACCTTTGATGGGCAAAACAACCTATTGGCACAGTCGCTAGGCACCCTCGGTGGGGAAAATAACCTGTTGACATGGCCACTAGGCACCTTTGGTGGGGAACACAAGTCGTTGGCATGGTGGCTAGGCACTTTTTGCTAGAAAAATAACACGTTGGCCAACTTCAATGGGTAAAACAACCCATTGGCACGGTCGCTAGGCACATTCGGAGGGAAAAACAGCCTGTTGGCATGGTCACTAAGCATCCTCGGTGGGCAAAACAGATAGTTGGCACAGTCGTTAGGTACCTTTGGTGGGTAAAACAACCCGTTGGCAAGGTCATTAGGCACCTTTGGTGGGTAAAATAGCCCATTCGCACGGTCGCTAGGCACCCTTAGTGGGCAAAACAGCCTATTGACAAGATCGCTAGGAACCTTGGGTGGGCAAAAAATCCCATTGAGACGGTCGCTAGGTAAGCTCAGTGTGTAAAACATCCTATTGGCACGGTTGTTTGGCACCTTCAGTGGGAAAACATCCCAAAGGGACAGTTGCTAGGCGCCCTCGGTGGGCAAAATAGCCAGTTGGTAAGTTCGCTAGGTGACTTCAGTGGGCAAAATAGTCCATTAGCACGGTACCTAGGCACCTTGAGTGGGCAAAACAGCATGTTGGCACATTCACTAGGAACCTTTGGTGGAAAAATAGTTAGTTGAGCACCTTCAGTGTGCCAAACAGCATGTTGGCATGTTCACTAGGAACCTTTGGTAGAAAAACAGTCAAGTACCTTCGGTGGGTAAAACAGCCAGTTGGCTCAGTCGCTAGGCATCTTCGGTGGGTAAAACATCCATATGGGACAGTTGTTAGGCACCTTCGGTGGGCAAAACAGCCCGTTGGCACGGCGGCTAGACACCTTCGATGGGAAAAACAGGCTATTGACACGGTCGCTAGGCACCCTCGATGGGCAAAACAGCCCCTTGGCACGGTCGCAAGGGGCCCTTGTGGGCAAAACAGCTTGTTGACACGGTCGCTAGGCACCCTCTGTGGGTAAAATAGACCGTTGCCATAGTCGCTAAACACCCTCCATGGGAAAAACATCCCAATGGGACGATCGCTAGGCACCCTCGATGGGAAAAATAGCCTCTTGGCACTGTCGTTAGGCACCATCAGTGGGCAAAATAGCCCTTTGGCATGGATGCTAGACATCTTCGGTGGGCAAATCAACCTTTCGCCATGCTCGCTAGGCATCTTAGGTGGAAAGGCAACCAGTTGGGCATCTTTGGTGGACAAAACAGCCCGTTGGCACAGTGGCCAGGCATTTTCAGTGGGAAAAACAACCCATTGGCATAGTCACTACGCACCCTCAGTGGACAAAACAGCCCATTGGCATGGTCGCTAGACACCCTCTGTGGGCAAAATAGCCTGTTGGCACGGTCGCTAGGCATCCTCTATGGGCAAAATAGGCCGTTGGCACGGTCGCTAGGCACCCTCCATAGGCAAAACATCCCAATGGGATGATCGCTAGGCACTCTCGGTGGGTAAAATAGCCCTTTGGCACGGTCGCTAGGCACCCTAAATGGATAAAATAGCCCTTTGGCATGGTCGCTAGGCACCTTCGATGGGCAAAATAGCCTGTTGCCATGTTCGTTAGGCATCTTTGGTGGAACAATAGCCATTTGGGCACCTTTGGTGGGCAAAACAGCCTATTAGCTCGATGGCTAGGCACGCTCGGTAGGAAATCAACCTGTTGGCGTGGTCGCTAGGCACCTTCAGTGGGCAAAACAACCCGTTGGCATGGTGGATAGGCACCCTCGGTGGGAAAAACAGCTCGTTGACTCGGTCACTAGGCACCCTCAGTGGGTAAAATAACCTGTTTGCATGGTCGTTAGGCACCCTCCGTGGGCAAAACAGGCCATTGGCACAGTCATTAGCCACCCTCTTTAGGCAAAACGACCTGTTGGCACGGTCACTAGGCACCCTCCTTGGGCAAAACAGGCTGTTGGCATAGTCACTAGGCACCCTTCGTGCGCAAAACATCCCAATGGGACGATCGTTAGGCACCCTCAGTGTGCAAAACATCCCTTTGGCACAATTGCTAGACACCTTCGGTGGGCAAAACATCCTATTACCATGTTTGTTAGGCATCTTTAATGGAAAAATAGCTAGTTGGGCACCTTTGGTGGGCAAAACAACTCATTGGCACGGTGGCTAGGCACGCTCGGCAGGGAAAACAACCCGTTGGCAGGTCACTAGGCACCTTCGGTGGGTAACACAGCCCGTTGGTGTGGTGGCTAGGCACCTTCACTAGGAAAAATAGCCCATTGGGCATCTTTGGCTAGCAAAACAACCTATTGACACAGTTGCTAGGCACCTTCAGTGTGAAAACAACCTTTTGGCACATCTTCAGAGGGAAAATAGTTCGTTAGCATGATCGCTCGGCACCATCAGTAGGCAAAACAACCCGTTGGCCACCTTAGGTGGGTAAAACAACCAATTGCCATGGTCGCTAGGCACCTTTGTTGGGCAAAACAGGACGTTGGCATGGCCACTAGGCACTCTTAGTGGGCAAAATAGTCCCTTGGTATGGTCGCTAGGTATACTCAATGGGCAAAAGAACCCATTTTCACAGTCATTAGGCACCTTGGGTGGGCTAAACGGCATATTGTCACAGACACTAGGCACCGTCAGTGAGTAAAACAGCCTGTTGCCATGTTCATTAACCACCTTTAGTGGAAAAATAGCCCGTTGGCACAATCGCTAGGTACTTTCGGTGGGTAAAATAGTCTGTTGGCAAGGTCACTAGGCACTTTTGGTGGGCAAAATAGCCCATTGACACAGTCGCCAGGCACCCATGGTGGGCAAAATAGCCTATTGGCACGATTGCTAAGCACCTTAGGTAGGCAAAACATCCTAATGAGACAGTCACTAGGCACCCTGAGTGGGCAAAACAACCTTTGGCATGGTCACTTGGCACTTTCGGTGGGTAAAACATCCTAATGGGACGATCGCTAGGTAGCCTCGATAGGTAAAACAGCCCATTGGCATGGTCGCTAGGCACCTTTAGTGGGAAAAACAGCCCACTGGCATTGTTGCTAGGCACTTTGGGTGCACAAAACAGACCGTTGACATGGTCGTTAGACACCTTCAGTGAGCAAAATAGCCCGTTTGCACAGTCGTTAGGCACCTTGGGTGGGAAAAACAACCTTTTGATACACCTTTGCTAGGAAAACAGTCCGTTGGCACAGTTGGTACGCACCATCAGTGGGTAAAATAGCCCGTTGGGCACCTTCGGTGGGTAAAACACCTTATTAGCACAATTTTTAGGCACCTTCAGTAGGTAAAACACATGTTGGCATGAATGATGGGCACCCTCGATGGGTAAAACAGCCTGTTGGCATGGACATTAGGCGCCCTCAGCGGGCAAAACAACATTTTGGCACGATTGCTAGTCACCTTAAGTGGGCAAAACAGCCTGTTGGCACGGTCACTAGACACCTTCAGTGGGAAAAACAGCTTGTTAGCACGTTTGCTAGACACCTTTGGTTGAAAAACAGCCCGTTGGCACGATTGCTAGGCACCTTCAGTAGGCAAAACACATCGTTGGCACGATTCCTCGACACAATCGGTAGGAAAACAACCCATTTGCATGCCTGTGGTTAGCAAAATAACTCGTTGACACAGTCGCTAGGCATTCTTTGGTGGGAAAAATAATCCGTTAGCACAATCGTTAGGCACCTTTGGTGGGAAAAAAGGCTATTGGCAAAGTTTGTAAGCACTTTCTATGCGAAAAATAACTTATTGGCACGGTGGCTAGCAACCTTCGGTGGGTGAAACAACCCATTGGAACAGTCGCTAGTCACCTTTGGTGGGAAAAAAGTCCATTGGAACAGTCGCTAGTCACCTTCGGTGGGTAAAACAGCACGTTCGTACATTTGCTAGGCACCTTTGGTGGGAAAAAAAGCCTATTGGGCACCTTCAATGAGTAAAACAATCAATTAGGAAGGGCGCTAGGCGCCTTTGGTGGGAAAAATAGCTTGTTGCCACACCTTCGATGGGAAAAATAGTCCGTTGGCACGGTCACTAAGCACATTTGGTAGAAAAAACGGCCATTTGTCACGGTTGCGACACACCTTGTGTAGGCAAAACAGCCCATTGGTATCGCTGGACAAAACAGTCTATTGGCACAATCGTTAGGCACTTTCGATGGGCAAAATAATCCATTGGCAAGGGCAACTAGGCACCTTTTGTAGGAAAAATAGTCCGTTGCCAACCTTCGGTGGGCAAAATAGCCCGTTGACATGGTCACTAGGCACATTCGGTGGAAAAAATGGCACGTTGGCTCACCTTCGGTGGGAAAAATAGCTCGATGGCACACCTTTAATGGGCAAAATAGCCCGTTGGTATGATCGTTAGGCACCTTTGGTAGGGAAAACAGTCCGTTGGGCACCTTCGGTGGGGAAAACAACCTATTGGCACGGTCGCTAGGAACCATCGGTGGGAAAAACAACCTGTTAGGTACCTTCGGTGGGCAAAACAGCCAGTTGGCCCAGTCGTTAGGCATCTTCGGTAGGTAAAACATCCATATGGGACAGTCGTCAGGCACCTTCGGTGGGCAAAACAGCCCTTTGGTATAGTGGCTAGGCACCTTCATTAGGAAAAACAGGCCATTGGCACGGTAGCTAGGCACCTTCGGTAAGAAAAATAGAACGTTGGCATGGTCACTAAGCACCCTCGGTGGGCAAAATAGCCCATTGGCACGACCGCTAGGGGCCCTTTGTGGGCAAAACAGTCTATTGCCACAGTCACCAGGCACCTTTTGTGGGCAAAACAGACTGTTAGTGTGATCGCTAAACACCCTCTATGAGAAAAACATCCCAATGGGATGATCGCTAGGCACCCTCGGTAGGAAAAATAGCCCCTTGGCACGGTCATTAGGCACCATCAGCGGGTAAAATGACCCTTTGACACAGTTGCTAGACACCTTCGGTGGGTAAATTAGCCTGTTGCCATGCTCGCTAGGCATCTTTGGTGGAAAAATAACCAGTTGGGCATCTTTGGAGGGCAAAACAACCCGTTGGCATAGTGTCTAGGCATGCTCGATGGGGAAAACAACCCATTGGCAGGGTCACTAGGCACCTTCAGTGGGTAAAACAGCCCGTTGGCAGGGTGGCCAGGCACTTTCGGTGGCAAAAATAGCCCATTGGCATGGTCACTACGCACCCTCAGTGGACAAAATAGCCCATTTGTACGGTCGCTAGACACCCTTTGTAGGCAAAATATCCTGTTGCCACGGTCGTTAGGCACCCTCTGTGAGCAAAATAGGCGTTGGCACGAACATTAGGCACCCTCCATGGGCAAAACATCCCAACGGGACGATCGTTAGGCACTCTCGGTGGGCAAAGTAGCCCCTTGGCATGGTCACTAGGTACCCTAAATGGGCAAAATAGCCCTTTGGCACAATCGCTAGGCACTTTTGATGGGCAAAACAGCCTGTTGCCATGATTACTAGGCATCTTTGGTGGAAAAACAACCATTTGGGCACTTTTGGTGGGCAAAACTGCCCGTTGGCGCGATGGCTAGGCAAGGTCGATGGGAAAACAACCCGTTGGCATGGTCAGTAAGCACCTTCAGTGGGTAAAACAACCCATTGAGATGGTGGATAGGCACCTTCGGTGGGAAAAACAGCCTTTTGACACGGTCGCTAGGCACGCTCAGTAGGCAAAACAACCCGTTCGCATGGTCGCTAGGCATCCTCCGTGGGCAAAATAGGTCGTTGGCATGGCCGTTAGACACCCTCCTTAGGCAAAACGACCTGTTGACACGGTCACTAGGCAACCTCTGTTGGCAAAATAGGCTGTTGAAACAGTCGCTAGGCACCCTCTGTGGGCAAAACATCCCAATGGGACGATCGCTAGGCACCCTTAATGTGCAAAACAACACTTTGGCACGGTTGCTAGACAGCTTCGGTGGGCAAAACATCCTGTTGCCATGTTTGCTAGGCATCTTTGATGGAAAAACAACCAGTTGGGCACCTTAGGTGGGCAAAACAACTCGTTCACACAGTGGCTAGGCACGCTCGGTTGGGAAAACAACCCGTTAGCATGGTCACTAGGCACCTTTAGTGGTTAACATAGCCCATTGGCACGGTGGCTAGGCACCTTCGATGGAAAAAATAGCTCGTTAGGCGTACAGGCAAAACAGCCTATTGGCACAGTTGCTAGGCATCTTTGGTGGGAAAATAACCTTTTGGCACATCTTCAGTGGGAAAATAGTTCATTGGCATGATCGCTAGGCACCATCGGTGGGTAAAACAACCCATTGGCCACCTTAGGTGGGTAAAATAGCCAATTGCCATGGTCGCCTGGCACCTTTGGTAGGCAAAACAGGATGTTGGCAAGGTTGCTAGGCACACTTAGTGGGCAAAATAATCCCTTGGTATGGTCGCTAGGCATCCTCAATGGGCAAAAGAACCCATTGGCACGGTCATTAGGCACCTTGGGTGGGCTAAACAGCCCATTGTCACAGACGTTAGGCACCGTCGGTGGGTAAAACAGCCTGTTGCCATGTTCGCTAGCCACCTTTGCTAGAAAAACAGCCCGTTGGTACAGTCGCTAGGTACTTTCCGTGGGTAAAATAGTTCATTGGAAAGGTCACTAGGCACTTTTGGTGGGCAAAATAGCCCAATCGCACAGTCGCTAGGCACCAATGGTGGGCAAAATAGCCTATTGGCACAATTGCTAGGCATCTTGGGTGGGCAAAACAGTCTTTGGCTTGATCGCTTGGCACCTTTAGTGGGCAAAACATCCCAATGGGATGATTGCCAGGCACCCTCGAAGGGAAAAACAGCCCATTGGTAGGGTCTCTAGGCACCATTGGTGGGCAAAACAGCCTCTTGGCATTGTCGGTAGGCACTTTGGGTGTGCAAAACAGAGCGTTGGCATGGTCGCAATGCACCTTGTGTGGGCAAAACAACCTATTGATATCGGTGGACAAAATAGCCCATTGGCACAGTCATTAGGCACTTTTGGTGGGCGAAACAGCCCATTGCCAAGGGCAATGAGGCACCTTTGGTGGGAAAAATAGCCCATTGACATGGTCACTATGCATATGCGGTGGAAAAAATGGCCCGTTGGCCCAACTTTGGTGGGAAAACAATCTGTTGGTATGGTCATTAGGCATCTTTGATGGGGAAAACAGCCCGTTGGGCATCTTCAGTGGAGAAAACAGCGCATTGGCGTGATCGCTAGGCACCATCGATGGGTAAAACAACCCAATGGGATGATCGCTAGGCACCCTCGATGGGCAAAACAACCCATTGGCAGGGTCGCTAGGCACCTTTAGTGGGCAAAACAGCACGTTGGCATTATCACGAGGCAGTTTGGGTGCACAAAACAGATCGTCGGCATGGTCGTTAGACACCTTCAATGGGCAAAACAGCCCCTTTGCACCGTCGTTAGGCACCTTAGTTGAGGAAAATAGCCTTTTGATACACCTTCGCTAGGAAAACAATCCGTTGGCACGATTGGTAGGCTTCATCAGTGGGTAAAATAGCCTGTTGAGCACCTTCGAATAGCCCATTGACACGATTGCTAGGCACCTTTGGTAGGTAAAACAACCTATTGGTATGATTGATGGGCACCCTCAATGGGCAAAACAGCCCGTTGGCATGGACATTAGGCACCCTCAGTGGGAAAAACAACATTTTGGCACGGTCGCTAGTCACCTTAAGTGAGCAAAACAGCCTATTGGTACTATCACTAGGCACCTTCAGTGGGCAAAACAGCATGTTGGCACGTTTGCTAGACACCTTTGGTGGAAAAACAACTCGTTGGCACAGTTGCTAGGCACCTTCAGTGGGTAAAACACACTGTTGGCACGATTCCTAGGCACAATTTGTAGGAAAACAGCCCATTTGCACACCTTCGGTTGGCAAAATAACTCGTTGGTACAGTCATTAGGTGTCTTCGGTGGGAAAAATAGTCAGTTGGCACAGTCACTAGGCACTTTCGGTGGGGAAAAAAGCCTAGTGGAATGGTCTCTAGGCCCCTTTTGTGTAGAAAATAGCCTGTTGGCATGGTGGCTAGCAACCTTTGATGGGTGAAACAGCCCGTTGGAATAGTCGCTAGTCACCTTCGGTGGGCAAAACAGAACGTTGACATGATTGCTAGGCATCCTTGGTGGGAAAAACAGCCCGTTGGGCACAATGGGTAAAACAATCAATTGGGAAGGGCGCTAGGCCCCTTTGGTGGGAGAAACGATTCGTTGGGACACCTTCGGTGGCCAAAACAGTCTGTTGGGACGATCACTAAGCACATTTGGTAGAAAAAAGGCCCGTTGGCATAGTCGCGACGCACCTTGTGTGGGCAAAAAACCCATTGGTATCGGTGGAGAAAACAACCTATTGGCACAGTCGTTAGGCACTTTTGGTGGGCAAAACAGCCCATTAACAAGGGCAACTAGGCACCTTTGGTGGAAAAAATAGCCTGTTGACATGGTCGCTATGCACATGCGGTGGAAAAAATGGCCTGTTGGCTCACCTTTGGTGGGCAAAATAACCTATTGGTATGGTCGTTAGGCACCTTTGGTGGGGAAAACAGCCTGTTGGGCATCTTCGGTGGGGAAAACAGCCCATTGGCGTGATCGCTGGGCACCATCGGTGGGAAAAACAACCCGTTAGGTACCTTTGTTGGGTAAAACAGCCAGTTGGCCCTGTAGCTAAGCATCTTTGGTGGGTAAAACATCCCAATAGGACGGTTGCTAGGCATCTTTAGTGGGCAAAACAGCCCATTGGCACAGTCACTACGCACACTCAGTAGGTAAAAAAAGCCTGGTGGGAGGGTCACTAGGCACCCTCAGTGGGTAAAACAGCCCGTTGACATGATTGTTAGGCACCCCCAGTGGGCAACACAGCTTGTTGGCACGGTCCCTAGACACTTTGGGTGGGAAAAACATCCCAATGGGATGATCGCTAGGCATCCTCGATGGGCAAAAAAGAGCATTGGCATGGTCATTAGACACCTTCAGTGGGTAAAACAACTCGTTTTCACGGTGGCTAGGAACCTTCAACGGGAAAAACAACCCGTTGGGCACAGTCGCCAGCACCTTGGGTGGGAAAAACAG
>JANQAP020293917.1:0-22224 GCA_026874005.2 Erythroxylum coriaceum | reverse complement strand
AATTGCTTTTCAAGCGAGTGAGACTGATTTCTACTTATTGGCGTTTCTAAGTTGGTACAATGTGCTTGACATCACCAGTGAGTTTAGCTGAAGGACAACTTTACTAGCCCTCCTAAAAAAAATTAATTGATACATTTACGATCTTATAACCTCAAAGCTCCGCATACAACAAATAACTTAAAGTTTGACCCGAACCTAGACTCCTTACAATTGGTATATATGTGATGTGCATAATATTTCTGGCTTTGCCACTCATTTCGCATACCTCTAAAAAGGAAGTGTTTGGTTAATTGGTATGAAAAAAAAAGTAAGAAATAAAAAAAAAGTGATTAGTAATATATTATAATTGAATAAATGATATTTTTATATCTCCCTTTAAGACAATACTCAATCTCCCAATATAATAAAAAAATAAGAGCTATATTTATTTCTATTTCTATTTCTTATTGTATTCATTATAATTTCTATTTCTATTCCTCTTACTAAATCAAGCACACCTTAAGTCATTTCATTTATGCTGTTAACAGGCACTCAAACATAAGCTATTTACGCAGCGTCTATGTTTTCTCTTGTTTTAATATTTGAAGAAGTCCTTATTTTTAAAGTAACATGGCATAAACGAAGTAACTCCGCTGAATGCATTCCACCACGCTAGCCTTTCATTTATTTTTCTTTTCTCTTTTTCTTTAATGACAGAACATTTAAAACAATTTTTTAAAATTTATATTAAATAATTTTTTAGATTATCTAATAGTATGTAAATTAGGTATAATTTGAAGAAATTATTTAAAATTAGTAATAAACTCAATCAAGTATAATACTATTTAGTGACCCAAAATTATACATAACACATTATATAATATTCCATTAAAAAGGTGTAGTTAAAATTAATGAGGACACATATATTTTAATGAATTTAACCAAAATAATATATTCATAATTTTAGTTGTCACATTGTGCATATCAATAATATATAAATATTAAAATTTAAATATTATTAATTTATCATGAGTTATAATATGAAAATTTTGTATTATAAAAAATTACTTATTGATAATATTTTTAATTTTTTAATTTCAACAATAATTATTAATTAGCTCTAATACTTCTGTAATATTTATAGAAATTATAATGAGAGTGAAAATAAAGGGAAGATCTACCATGAACAAGATACTTCTTCAGTTAAATGGCCATTTTGGATTTGTGTTATATTAACCTTTGTTTTGACATTATCATTCAAAACATCAATTTAAAGGCACATTAGAAATTTAAAAATTCTTGCTAATGAGAGGAAGTAAAAAGTTGGCATTAGAAAGTGGTGGGTTATTTCAATGAAGCTCTGAACTCAATGTTAGTTTATGCCTTATAATCAATCGTTTAGTTGTAGTTTAGTGACAAAATAATGTAAAGACATTCCTTATCTTGTATACGTTTAGATGTATATGACAAAAATTCATAAAATAATTATACATTGCAAATAAAATTATGATGATATTGTAATTATGAGATTTATATTGCATTTATGTATTATCTCTAAATTGTTCCTAGTCATTGCTCTATTAAGACTGAATATTAATAAAATGTAAAAAGACTAGCACATAAAAGAAGTAGTCGATCTCTTATAATAAAGTATGGAGATACTTAAACAAATTTATTGGTGCTTATGAACAATTTCATTGAACTAACCCAATATGAGAAATTCTTTTGTAACATTACTTGTATGTCTATAGAAATTCTCATTATGATGATTGTATAAGTGATCCTTTAACTTAAGGTCTCTAAAGTTATTTTGTATGTGAATTGCTATGTTTTGATACTACTTATAAACTATTCTAGTTATGGGTAGTTTAGTTGGTATTCATTAGATGTAGCATGAACCATATGGAGGTAATTGAGTGATCAAGATAAGATTCATCTCCCTAAAGTAATTAGGGAGAATGTTCTGTTGTTCTCGATTAATATTGATTTGAGAAATCCTTAGCCAAAGTAAGATGACGTTTTGTAAATATTTTACAAATTTCAATATTTGAATCAGTAGTTAATGACAGAGGATTAAGATGGTTGGACTTCAAATAGAGTAGACATTAATTTCATGCTCTATGTCTAATTGGGATATTATATGATGAAAGGATTGGATTATACGAAAAATTAATCACAGAAAGGGTACTCAAAATTACTTTGACATTTCTAAATATTGGGGTGGTCACGATATGTTGCTATACACTAATCTTGATCTATGATTATAAATTATTTAATTGGAGAATTATAGATAAATTAAAAAGAGTTTAAATTTATCTAATTCTAATTATGAATTAGAATTATAATTTATAATCATGGCCAACATATTTGAGAACCTAATGAGTCTAATATAAAAAAATGGGTTAAAGAGAGCAAAGATATTTTAATTAAGTTGGACTTAATTATAAAGTTTGGGAAACTTTACGATTAAATATAAGATATTTGATAAATAGCGATCAATATAAAATATTAGACCTTATTTGAACATAATTGGTATTTAATTAGAATTATTTGTAATTGCAATTAAAGTTTAATTGAAATTAGAATTTAATTTCAGTTAAATTAATAAAATGTCCAAAACTTATTATAAATAGACTTAAGCTCTAATAGTGCTAACACTTCTTGTTTAACCTTCTCTGTAAGAGTTACAGAGTTCTCTCAACCTGTTCTGTGGATATTACTAGAGGCCAGACATTTGTACAGCTATGGTGGTTGAAATGGATCATTTTTAGAAATGATTCATAGGATACGACAAGAAAAGAATCAAGCTTCATAATAAGGTACAAATTAAGATTCATGCTTTATTATGATTTAAGTGTTAATCATTTTCTAGAACTAGTGTGATCTTGATTTTTGGGAAATCAAAATACGAAAAAATTTTGTAATTATTTTACTATAGTTGGATTGGATCTTATCCCGATTTCTTAACAGTGGTATTAGAGCAGAATTTAATTCTATAATTTGATTAGATTATTTGATTGTTAATGATTGTTATTGATATTGATATTATAATTTTGGAATTGAATAAAAAAATGAGAAGTTCATGTTACAAACCCAGAAACCTGAAAAGTTCATATTAGAAATCTTAAAACCCTATAATTCAATTTGGATTTGAATTGAAATGGTTTAACAGTTAAATAATATATAAATAGGAATGGAGCTTTATATCAGGACGTATCAAGAATTGATCTTCTTTTGTCGCTTTTGGTTTTTGCAATGTCTAAGTCTCCAGTAGTTATGTTTATACAAGTGTTTTAATATTGGAAAAGGAGGCAAAACTAGAGTTGGGTCTTTCATTCGTTGAATTCTGGTTGAAAGAGAGACAATTGTTTTTAGTGGAAAACGTGAATGGGAAGCTAAGGTTTTTAGCTGTGTGTGGCTTTTGCTATATGGGTCTTGTTTAGAAAGGTTTCTGGTAGAGATAAACAATTTAAAATTGACGTCATTAGATTCATTAAAAGGGGTGCATGAGTGTGTGATTGGGAATTTGGAGTTCCTTCATAAGGAGGAACCTTGGTTAAGAACATGGTTTATCCAAAATCCAATCAAAAGGTATGCAAAGGCTTCGATGATGCTGGTGTTATGGAGGAAGATGAAGAAGACGATACATAATAAAACATGACAGAAAGCGTTAAGAAAAAGGGCTGAGCATTGCATTTAAATAAAAAGTCCAGTATTACTATTGTGAACGTCGAACTAGAGTATAATAGTAATTGTATTAAAACTGCATCTGAACGATTACAACGGCATGGAAAAGTATTGTATGTGATTTGTTCTTCTCTCTGTAATCAATGGAATCTATGTCTCTCTCTTTTTATTGATGTTCTTTCTATTCCTCTGACAAAATCATAACATCATTCCCACAAAATCCATTAGCTCCATTTTTGTTATCAACAATTAGTATCAGAGAAGTCGACCCTATGAATAAAAAGAGATAAAAACAAAAACAACAATGGCAAAAGTACCAGAGGTGCAGAGCTAAGAAGAATGGAAGAAAGTTTGAAGAGGGTAATGGAGAGAATGTTTTTGGAGATTCAAAACAGAACAAAAAAGGTAGAAAAAGAGATGACAGAACTGCAAGCTTTACTTCTACAGAGCTTTCAGAAATCGGGAAGTGAAGCTGGACCGACTGAAACTATACCGCAAGGTAGTTCAGTGAGGCAAGAGCGAGAGGGGAACGTGAAGGCTACAAGAATGAGCAGGATCGAGTTTCCGCCATTCGATGATGAAAATGTTAAACTATGGTTGTACAGATGTAAGCAATTTTTCATGCTAGATTAGACCCCTGAGAAGACGAAGGTGAGTGTGGCGATCTTGCACATGAATGAGAGAGCTTAGGAATGGTACCACTTATACGTGAGGAATCGCAATCAAGCAGAAGTAGTGGGATGGGAAGAGTTTACTAAGGCGTTGAAATAAAGGTTCAATGCAGAAATATTCGATGATATGGTGGGAGATTTTAAGGTGCTTAAACAGTAAGGTATAGTGCTGGATTATTGTGTGCAATTCGATCACCACTCCAACAGGTTGGCGTTGTATGAGGAGTATTTGGTAGGGTTTTTCGTTAAGGGATTGAAACCAGAGATTGGAGTAACGGTGAAGTTGCATGAGCCTCAATCATTACATCAAGCTTACACATTAGCTTATAAACAGGAGGCCATCTTGAGGTCTACTGGAAGTGCAATGTTTAAACACGAATCGATGGTGAAGGGGGCAAATGATAATGGCAGCTTCAACACCAACTCACGCAACTCACAATTGGTGAATGCCATGCGGAGATCACCAGTTAAAGGGTTATTACCTACTCCTACGTCGACATTACGACCGTCAGCATCAAGAAGAACCCCCAACCTTTAGAGACATTTTAGTAGTCAGTATTTTGATGTTAAAACAGCGAAGGGCCTATGCTTTTAGTGCAACGAGAAGTATAGTATTGGCCATCAATGCAAGAAGAGACAACTACAGTTTTACACAATTACGAGGGACGATGACCATGGCAATAACACTCCACAAGCAGGAGAGGACGAGTTGGAAGAGAATCCTGAAGAAGAAGATAATCCGATGGCCTCCATGCAAGCCATGCTAGGATTATCAGGGAACACAGAATTCAAACAGATGAGAGTAATCGAAGTGCATCAAAGAAGGAAGATACACATACTGATCGATAATGGGAGCACCCATAATTTTGTAGACACCTTAATTATAAGGAAAGGAGGATTCCAGCTCCAAGAAATAGAACCCATTCTTATTACCGTAAGGGGTGGGTTACAACTGAGATGTCACCAGTACTGTAAGGGGTTCATGTGGACGATGCAGGGAGTGCAATTTACCATGGATGCACTGGTAATGGGGTTAAGGGGTGCAACGTGGTATTAGGAGTGCAATGGCTGAGCGGATTGAATGAAGTTTTATGCAACTTTAGTAAGCGAACCATGACGTTTAAATGGGAGGGACGTGTAATTACGATAAGTGGGAATCCGGAAGGGAAATCCAAGATCATTTCTAGCAAGGAATTTCAGAAACACATACACCGTACGACATAGGGCCAGCTCTTCATGATGCAATTATCTACCCCGTTTGAATTCCAGTTATAGCAAATGAGAATAACCTCAGATCAATGGAGCACATTCAGTGAGATCAATGTGATTTTATCAGAATATGTAGACGTCTTTCAGGAACCGACTGAGCTTCCCCCAAACTACCTATATAATCACAGGATTGTGCTGAAGGAAGGAGTCGAATCCATCAATGTCTGTCCATATAGATACTCAGGGGCGTAGAAGAATATAATTGAACAATCAGTTTGGGACCTCATGAAGTTCATTCGACAGAGTTATGGGCCATATGCGTCACCGGTGGTTTTGGTAAAGAAGAAAGACGACTCATAGAGAATGTTTGTGAATTACAGAGAATTAAACAAACACACGATGAAGGATAAATTTCTGATACCATTGATTGAGGAATTACTTGACGAGTTGCATGGGGCAAAATGGTTTACTAAATTGGATCTACATTCCGGTTATCACCAGATTAGAATGCATCCGAAAGACGTATCGAAGACAACCTTTAGGACGCATAAAGGACATTATGAGTTCCTCGTCATGCCATTCGGCCTGACGAACGCCCCCTTGATGTTTCAAAGGCTGATGAACGAGCTCTTCAAGCCACACCTGCATCATTTCATCTTGGTATTTTTTGATGACATCCTAATATATAGTCCAACGTTGCAGTTGCATGTTCAACACATTTCAATAGTGATGGAAACATTGCGGAGGAATCAGTTATTCTTAAAAGGTAACAAATGCGTGTTTGAAGCGAGGCAAGTAGAATATTTAGGGTACATCATTTCGGAATTGGGGGTCGCAACTGATCACCGACAGGTTAAAACTATTAAAGAGTGGTCGGAACCCAAAGGGATAAAGGAACTTAGACGATTCTTAGGGATTACGAGGTATTATCGGAGGTTTATCAAAGGATATGGGTTGATAGCTAAGCCATTAACGGAGTTGTTGAAGAAAGATCGCATAACAAGATGGGAGTGGCAGGAAGAATAACAGAAGGCTTTTGAGAAATTAAAAGAGGCGATTACTTTAGCTCTAGTGTTAACATTACCTGATTTCTCTAAAGTATTCGTAATTGAAGCAGAGGCCAATGGACAAGGTATAGGAGTAGTAATGCAGCAGGATGGCCATCCTATAACATTCCTCAACAAGGCGTTAGTAAGAAGACACTATGGGTTGTCTATATATGAGAAAGAGTTCCTGGCGATAATCAAGGCCATTAAACATTGGCATCATTATTTGAGCTGTAAGCCATTTATTGTGAGAACAGACCACCATAGTCTAAAATATTTGTTGGAACAGAGGTTGACAACTCCATTCCAGTAATCATGGCTTCCAAAACTGCAGGATTACGATTTTAAAGTTCAATATCGGAGTGGGAAGGAGAACAATGCTACAGATGCCCTTTCAAGGATCACAAGTGTTGAGATGATGATGTTGTCAGTGACACAGATACGGGGTGAATTATTAGAAGAGATAAAAAAAAGTTGGGAGGAGGATCGGGTGATGCAGGAGATGATTAGTAAGTTGAGAAATGACACATTGAAGTCCAGTGTTTATGAGTGGAAAAATAAATTGTTAAGGTGGAAGGGTCGATTGGCAGTGGGTGATAATAAAGGACTAAGGAAAAAAATAATCAGAATTAGTCATGATGAGGCGATGGGAGGCCATACAGGAGTAGTAGCTACGACAAAGAAAATACAAAATATGTTCTTTTGGAAGGGTTTGGCCAGGAATGTGCGAAGGTACATTCAGAACTGCATGGCTTGTCAAAGAAACAAGCACGACAATTCAGCCTATCTAGGCCTTCTACAATTGATAAAAATTTCGGAGGGAAGCTGGCAGGAGATAAGTATGGACTTCATTGAAGGGTTACCCATATCCAAAGGGAAGTCAGTGATAATGGTAATCATTGATAGGTTTACTAAATACTCTCACTTCCTATCAGTGGGACATCCCTACGTTGCTAGTGAAATAGTCGAATTATTTCTTAACTATGTATTTAAATTGCATGGGATGCTGGGGTCGATTATCGACGATAGGGATCCAATTTTCATGAGTAAGTTTTGGTAAGAACTATTGAGATTACAGGTTGTGCAACTTAAGTGTTCCACTGCCTACCATCCTCAGACCGACAGTCTCACTAAAGCAGTAAACGAAATTTTAGAGACGTTTTTATGGTGTTCTTGTGGTGAAACTCTACAGCTTTAGAGCCATTGTCTATCTCTAGCTGAGTGGTGGTATAATATTACCTATTGGCCTTCGATTGACTCTACACCCTTTGAAGTGTTATATGGCTACCCTCCACCAGTTTACACGCCATATATAACTGGGGACTTGAAGGTAACCAAAGTGGATCACGTCTTTAGAGATAGAGAAACTACCATCAACATTACGAAGTTCCACTTACAGTGAGCTCAAAACAGAATGAAGCAGTACGTGGATACTAGACGTTCAGAGCGTGAGTTTGAAGTGGGGGAGATGGTGTTGCTAAAATTGCAACCATACCAACAACATACGTTACAGAGAAGAAACAATCAGAAATTGTCTCCCCTGTACTACGAACTATACAAGGTGGTGCAAAAAATGGGGAAGGTAGCTTACAAGCTCGAGTTACCAGCAATGTCCTTGATACACCCTGTATGCCATGTATCACAGCTGAAGAAGGCAAGAATGGACCAGAGCAGAGTTACATCGGTATTGCCAGAGTTTATTTCTCCGGTGGATCGACTACCAGTAGCAGTACTAGATAGACGCATCGCGAAAAGGAGCAACAAAGCAGTCACGCAACTATTAATACAATGGTCAGATAGAGGGAAGATGGACGCAACGTGGGAATATCTCTTCGACCTTCAGAAACGCTATTTGGAAATTAATCTGGTGGACAAAAATATTAAGGGGAAGGGGATTGTTACGGAAGAAGATGAAGAAGATGATACATAATAAAACATGACGGAAAGCATTAGGAAGAAGGGCTGAGTGCTACGTTTAAATAAAAAGTCCAATATTACTATTGTGGACGTCGAACTAGAGTATAATAGTAATTGTATTAAAACTGCATCTGAACGATTACAACGACATGGAAAAGTATTGTATGTGATTTGTTCTTCTCTCTCTAATCAATGGAATCTATGTCTCTCTCTTCTTATTAATGTTCTTTCTATTCCTCTAACAAAATCATAATGACATTCCCACAAAATCCGTTAGCTCCATTTTTGTTATCAATAGCTAGTATCTCTTTTAAATTCAAACCCAATGGTCTTCCAATTTTTCCTCTTGTGGATCGCGGAGATTAGCTACTTTTTGAAGGATCAGCTATTACATGCGTCAAGCTACAAAAAGGCGACAATGCTTGCAGTAAGGAACAACCAGTGGCGCGAGGAAGCATGACTGGCTAACGAGGAAAGAAATAGCAGTGTGGAAATGGCGGCAGGAGCTTGTGGCTAGCTGGTCGACGACAGCAACCTTAGAGAAGGTTGGTGGCAGTGGTAGATTCTCTTAAAGTGTCTAGGGTATTTTATTTTGGTTCTAGGTTTTCTAAAAAGTGAAGATGAGTGTGTTTGGCTTTAGGTTTACGATTATTCTATGTTAGGAATAAAGGATTCCTTAACCTAGAATAAGCTTATTTGACAGCATGGATAAGACTGTCCCATAATTAGAATTAAGTTTGTTTGGCTACAATTAATATATTCTAGAGCTGATTCTGGTTTGTTTGGGGATAAAGATTAGTGGAACCCATCTACATAAAACCACAATAAAAAATCTTTTTAAAATACTTTTACTCTAATTACAAGTTGAAAGAGTTTTAAATTCAAAATTTAAATACAAAATTAAACTAATTATTTTTCTTAATATGATTAAGAATAATAATTATATATTTCCTAATTAATTTTAGAAAATTAGTTTCCAAAAAAACTAATTATTTTCAATTAAATTAAATTAATTAATTAGATTCCTTAAAATTAAAGAAAATTTTTTCCTAAATAATTAAGAAATATTTTTCTTAATTAAATTTATTTATGTCAATATAATTAAGATAAATTAAATTTATAATTTTATTTGTTTAGAGAATTATTATTTAATTTATTTAGAAATTGTTTCTTTATTTATGAATAATAAGTTTCTTGATTATTAAAAAGGTAATTTTCTTGGTTAAGTTTTGAAAAGTATTTTTATTTATTAATTAAGAAAAATGTGCTTTCTTTAATATTTTGAAAATTAATTTTCTAATAAAGATTTTCTAATTAATTAAGAAATTAATCTCTAGATAAATAATATAAATGATTTTTTAAATTAAATTTAAAATGTTTTATTTAGTTTTAAAAGTAATGTCCTTTTAAGATTAGAAAATAGTTTTCTAATTAGGGAAAAGTAATTTATCATTAGAATAGAAACAATTTTCTAATTGGATTAAAATATGTTACTTATATGATTTTGAACAAAAAGTTTTTCTAAATTATAATAAGTAAGGAGAAAAATTTATTGAAAATTGTTTTCAATTAAATTTTTTTAAAGGAGTCAAGATAATTGGAAATATTTTCCAATTGGATTTGAAAATTGTTTTAAAATTAAATTTAATTTCTATTTGAAATAGGAATTTAATTCATTTATGAATCAATGAGTTAAATTTAATTTAATTTTTCCAAAGAGTTGGAAATATTATTTTAGATTATGAAGATCAATAACTAGAATGAAAAAAAGCTTCATATTTTATGTATATAATTGATTATGAGTGCATAAGTTACATACTTTATTTATATGTTTGATATATCTATTAGATGCATCATAAATTTTATGATTTATATATGTGATATTTTATATTCAATTTTGTATTTGATGAGACAAAAGAAATTAAATTTCTCATTAAAATATTAAGTATATGTTAAGAACGTGATTGTTGTCTTTCATTATTGTAAGAATAAACTAGAGTTTTATTTATTGTTAGGCATATTGAGCAAGCTCTAGGCCATTTTAACTCAAATATGTTTAGTATTATGACACTAGATCCTAGTTAACTAAATTTGTGTAATTTGAATAAGCAAACTCATGATCACATGAATTTAGAGGTAAGGTTAGGAATAACATATAAGATATGTTTTGACAAGAGTTATCACCTAACGGACTTAGGAGCTACAAAAGATGTGATTGATAAATTTGTTATCTACCTAATTTAAGTTTAATTAGTTTATTGAGTAAACTCAAGATCAACTATATTTGAATGAGATCCTAGTCTACTAGATTGGGATCCTAGCCTAATAAAAAGATTAAAGTAATCTTTTCGAATAATAGTGAGGGCCATTATTTCAAATAAAATAGTAAGAGTAGCCAATTATATGATTAAAGTCTTAATTTCATTTAGTAGTCATGGAATATAATTTAATTACTTTTCTTACTTTTATATTCTGTTCTGAATAGAATTTGCCTTATTTAGTATAGTTGATACTAAGTTAGTGAACCTAATTTCTCAAACATAGGTTATGTTTGGGAAGAGTTCTCAAAGATAGATAGAAAATTATATGCCTATTATGTTATTTTGCTATAATCCCTATTATGGATTCAGTTACAAAGTTTTAGAGATATGTCAAAATCATATAGATGATAAAATGTATTGACATTTTGAGTTGACTAATGTTTCATAAACTTTGATGACAATATGTAGGATGTATGTTAACACCATGATAGCAAGATGTAAGAAGTTACATTAAGTAATGCTAAAAGGCATAGTACCTTGATATAATCGTTCCAATTAATTTAGCCTACTAAAAGCATAAACATAGACATCAACTAACGACATTTGCTGTAGAACAATAATAGTTATCATTAGAAGAAATGATTGCTTGATTTTTTCGCCTATACGAAATATAATAGGGATCAATATATTTCTATTTCATGTTTGTGAGTCTTTGATATTGAATTTAGATTCATCATTATTACAATGTTTAAAACATGATAAGAAATGGATTGTTAAGTAAAAGTAGATGATCCAAGTTTATGCAAATAGTTTGTATGTGCTAGATCAAAGGAGACTTATGCTTAATATAAGTGGCAGGAATATATAGTAAGATAACTGAGACTATCCTTTTACTTCATATTGGTTAAATTAACATGATGAGAATCATAAAATTACATATAAGGATATATTTATCCTTTTGATTATGAATGGTATGAAACTTGTTAAGTTGAAGAATAACCAAATCAACGTTTGATGAAAGAATGATGATGATATTGAATTGTTAAATCTCATACATATGATGTATTGGATGGAATAAAAATTCATAAAAGGATAATACTTATATTTCATTATGTTAGTAATGAATTTATGTGATATAGCCATATGAATTAAATGAAATGTTGATTTAAAATTTTGAAAAATTCAAGTAATTTAAATCTAAGTAAAAATTAAGCATTGAGAATACTAAAGCACTTCGATGAGATCAATTAGGTGAATTTTAAATTCTTAGTTATCTATAGGGAATGAGATTCTTTGGTGAATACCTTCATAACAAAAATTCCACAAGAGTATGGATTTATGTAAGGAGGAAAATACAATATGAGATATTGTATAATGCAATAGTATTTTTCCTATAGCTATACCTAGTACAGTGACTTACCTTTAGTAGTTCCAATTAAATCAATTAGTGAGATTTCATATTAGATATGAAACGCTAAGTCTTTGAAAGAGCCAAAGTTAATGATTTAGGGATGTGATGCTTGATTGAAGCATGTATTATCCATCAAGTTTAGAACAAAAATGGGTAATAAAAGGTTATGATATATCCAAAAGATTGGATAAAATCTTGCAAACCTATTGAATTAATAATTATAGGGGAATATTTCTCTAGATAAGCAGTGGGAGTAAGGATGAAATTTGAAAAGTTCAAATCTCATGACAATACATCAAATTGGAATTAGTTTTTTGATACATTTGATGTATAGTTGAAAGGGTGTAAGACATTGAAATATTCACTTTTATAATGAATTCAAAGAGTTTTTTTTTGATATGATTGAGAATTTATCATGTTTATAAGAAGGTTAGTGGAGTATAGTTATCCTCTTTAATAGAAGTATGTAGAGACATATTGCTCATAGAGAACAATAATTTTAAATTTCAATTATTGAAAATATAATTTTCTAAGAACAACTATTGTTAGATATAAAAAGGTGACAATTTAATTCTGGGAATCAGATTTATAGAGATAGATTGGAAGTTTTTTTACCTATTCTAGCTCCAAGTAAATAGATAATGTACTAAAGTTGTTTAGTATTTGAGATATTTGATACTTAGAAAGTATTAATGATATCCAATTTCTATGTGTAAGATGATATTTGAGTTTAAACTTATATGGATATTAACTTTAGAAGTAAATCCTAATTAAGGTTTATTTTACTTAGAATAATATCACTTTAAGATTGGAAAGGTTTCAATGTAGAAATGGTTGCTAATTAAGTCAAAATACATTTTTCATTTAGTGGAAATGATTAATTGGTTCAATAAGTTCTTTAATGAACTTGATATAGTTCCTTGCATTGTTCAAGACATTATTCTACTTTGGAACATTAGAGCCATTGGGCATGTAAAAGGAATTAAGGTCTCATCAAAGATTCAAGGATGTATTTGGGCAATTTTTCTCAATCATGATGATAATTAAGATGAAAGTTGAAAGATTTAAGTAAGTGCTCACTATAAAGAATCTTATAGAATTCTCCCATTAATATACTGTCTCAGCAGTAGTATAATTGTCATATGGTGATATGATATAAGATATTTAAATGATTGGTTTAGTACAAGTGGGATATTATTAGTTTAAGCCCTACCGCTAATCGATTGGTTATAGTTTCGTGACAAAATAATTTAAAAGCATTCTTTATCTTGTACATGTTTAGATGTATATGATAAAATCCATGGGTTGATTATACATTGCAAATAAAATTATGATGAGATTATAATTATGAGATTCATATTGCATTTATGTATTATTCCTATTATTCCTAGTCATCTTTCTATTAAGAATGGACATTAATAGAACGTAAAAAGACTAGCACATATTATGTTTTTCCTTATGAAGGGAGTAGTCGATCTCATAGACTAAAGTATAGAGATACTTAAATAAATATATGGGTGCTTGTTAGAGAACTAGTTTACTAAACTGACCTAATATGAGAAATCCATTTGAAACATTACTTGTATGTTTATGGAAATTTTTATTATGATGATTATATAAGTGATCATTTAAATTGAGGTCTTCGAAGTTATCTTGTGGAGGAATTGTTATGTTTTGATACTAATTATGACCTATTCTAGTTATGGGTAATTCAGTCGGTAGTCATTGAAATTATGAACTATATGGAGGTAGTTGAATGATCAACATATGATTCATCACCCTAAAGAAATTAGGGAGAATGTTTTATTGTTGTCGATTATTATTGATTCAGGAAGTCCTTGGCCAAGGTAGAATGACATTTTGTAAATAGTTTACAAATGTCATTAATTGAATAAATAGCTAATGGTAGAGAACTAATATGATTAGATTCAAAATATAGTAGAAATTAATTCTATGCTCTATGTCTAATTAGAACATTATACGATGAAATGATTAAATTATAGGAAAAAATTTATGTACAGAAAGGTTAGTCAAAACCACTTTGATATTCCTAAATATTTCGATTGTCACGATGTGTGGCTAAAAATAAATCTTAATCTATGATTATAAATTGTTTAATTATAGAATTAAAGATAATTTAAAGGAGTTTTGATTTATATAATTCTAATTATGAATCAGAATTAGAATTTATAATTATTGCTAATATATTTGGGAAACTAATGTCTCACATAAAAAATTGGTTAAAGAAAACAAAGATATTTTAATCAAGTTGGACTTGATTATAAAGTTTGAGAAGTTTTATGGTTAAATATGAGATATTTAATAAATAAGGATCAATATGAGATATTAGATCTTATTTGGGCATAATTAGTATTTAATTAGAATTATTTGTAATTTTAATTGAAATTAAATTTTAATTTAATTAAATTACTAAAATTTCCATAATTTAAGGGTAGTTAAAGTTTAGATCACTTAGCATATTAAAGTTAGTTGTTCTTTCCTACCTTTGCTTTTCTAGCCCTAAGAGATCAAATAGTCCCTTCTTTCTCCTAAGCTCCTTGTCATGATCAATTTTCTTTAGTCCCATTAACTCATTGTAGTCACCCCTTTTGAATATCTTGATTGATGGCTTCCATTCTTTTTCTTGTTTGGTTAGGAATGGTTGTCATTAATGAGAAACTTTAATAGAATCCTTATATAGATTATCATTGGCAGTACACCTAAAAAAAGGGATGTTATAACAAAGCTACTTTATTATCTCCAGCATAATATACATATATGTATATCCAATTTCAAAAGAGAAAATTTGCTCGTCCATATATATTGGAGTACCTATATAGTTTAATAAAATAGTTAAGGCCATTAGTGGACCAGTGTTATGAAAGGATGTCATAGATATTAATCCATAAAGGAACTTGTTTTTGTTTCATTGCCTTAAGCTTTATTCCAAGCTGCCATATTCAAAGTTGTAAGTGTTTGCAATTGTAGTGTTAAAAACCTTCCTCAATGATTTTTTAGTTTTAGCTCCAGAATTGAAGTTGAAGAACAATAGGTTGTCTTTACTATGTAGGACTGCCTTTAATCTCAATGACTTCCAAAGGTTTATAGCTCAAGAATGGATAAGCCGAAAGGCTAGTCTTTTCACCAAAAAGAACCCAACCAACATTGTATTCCATTTTTTAGCTCCCTCTTTAAGGATCTCCAGTGGTGGAACTACAATTATAAATCCTTTTAAGGCCAATGGTAGGTAGTAATAAAGTTTTGTTTAAGGAGATTCACCCTCCACTTGTTTATGAGATTAGGGTTTCTTAACTTGAAGAAGGAGCATGTTTGGAAACATGTTTAAGATTAGGTATGTTTGGCAACATGGATAACCTATTCTAGGGTTAGGATAGGGGATATTTGGCAACTATAATAAACTTACTATAGGGCCAGAACAAGATCATTTGGAAACTAGGATAGTGTGTCTGGGGGTTAGAACAAAGCTTGTTTGGATACAATAATATATTTATTATAGTAGGTGAATAAGGCTTGTTTAGCTATTAGATTAAAGTAATTTAATCCTTAGTTTGAAATAGATTATTCCATGACATATTCCAAATATAATTTTAAAATTGTCTTAAAATCAAAATTCAATTCCAAAATTAAAGTAATTATTTTTCTTAATATTATTAAGATTAGTGATTTATTGATTCCTAATCAAATTTAAGAAAATTAGTTCCTAAAATTATAATTAATTGGTTTAAATTGGATTGAAATTAATTAATTAGATTCTTTAAAATTAAGAAAAATTGTTTTCTTAAATAATTAAGAAAGGTGTTTCTTAATTAAATTTGTTTATTTCCATTTGATTGAGAATAATTAAATTTATGATTTTATTCGTTTAGAGAATTATAATTCAATTTATATAGAATTTGTTTTTTCATTTATGAATAATTTCTTGATTTACTAGAAAAGTATTTTTCTTGATTAAATTTTGAAATGTGTTTTTGATTTATTAATTAAGAAAATGTGCTTTCTTTAATATTTTAAAAATAGTTTTCTAATTTATTAAAGAGAGATTTTTCTTAGTAATTAAGAAATTAATCTCTAAATAAATAATGTATGAAACTTTTGTAATTAAATTTTGAAAGTAGTTTCTTTTTAATATTAGAAAATATTTTTCTAATTAAGGAAAATTAATTTCTAATTAGATTAGAAATAGTTTTCTAATTGGATTAGAATATGTTATTGATATAATTTTGAAAAAGGAGTTTTTAAAATTATAATAAGTGAGATGTACAATTTATTGAAAATTATTTTCAATCAAAATTTATCAAAGGAGTCAAAATAATTGGAGATAGTTTCTAATTGGATTTGAATTTTTTTTGAAAATAAAAAAGGATTTTCATTTATAAAAGGTAAATAGATACATAACATCTACAAAACATTCATAGGGAGTGATCCTAATCACAATAGACTTTTACAACTCCTAATCCACAGTTTCGTATAAGGTGAGTAGAAGAAAATACAGAGGTAAAGGTGTAAGGCTGCATGTCTCATTATTAAGATTTCATAGATACTGTTAATCGTCTCTGATATCAAGAGGGAGAGAGTTTTCTGCTTAGTTTCAAATCTTCGGGCATTCTGTTCCTTCCATACATTTTGTACACAGAACTCGATAGCTACGGAATAAAGCAATTCCATATGGGAACGTTGATTAGCTAACCATTGTATAACACTTGAAAGCGAACAAGATGGTAATGACCATTGAAATTTCCGTTTAACAGCTACCTAAATTTGGTTAGTGATCTCACATATGAAGAATAAGCGATCAAGTGTTTATGCACTATTGAACAAAACGGACATGATCTATCAATATTTAAGTACTTAAGTCTACCAACTGTATTGAGGTAGTTTTGGATAGCTAGCCATAGGAGAAGAGAAAGCTTTGGAGGAATGTTCTTGTTCCAAACAATTCTAGACTAATTCACTGCTTGTTTGCACAAACGTAACAAATCTCTCATACTTTTGTTTAATAGTTTATGGGTTGGGCGAGTGTGCCAGAAAAAGGTGTCTTAATGGAACGAGTTTGGATTGTAGTTTGGTTGTAACTGTTTGATGCATACAGGAAAACGCCAATTAGTTTCGCTAATGAATGTTTCCATCTTTGTATTAAGTGGGAAGTGAATAGAAGGCCTTACTTCTACTGAGGAGTGTGTGAGTGCTCCTCTTCCCGACCAGTTATCAAACCACAATGTAATGAGCTTCCCATTGCTAATAGAACACGACATATCTGCTTCAACCACTTGCCTCATCTTGAGAAGTTGGTTCAAAAAGAAAGAATGTGATGCTTTGTTACGGAGCTTTTAGATGCTTTTATCTTTGAGAAAATAAGAGTAAAGCCATCTAAGCTATAAGGAGTTACGGTCTTCTAGAATCCACCAAAACCACTTCAATAGGAGTGTTTGATTGATGAGTTTTATCAAATATATGTTGAGACCCCCTTCTTCTTTTGGATAACAAATATTAGCCCATTTCACTTTGATACGACCTTTAACTCTATTTGAATGGTTCCATAAAAAGTCCTTGAACAGCTTCTCAATCATCTTGGCTATATCTTTTAAAAGAAAAAGGTGTGAGCTCCAATATATATGCAATGAGTTTAGAACATATTTTAAGAGCTATAATCTCCATGCATAGGACAAAAATGTATTCACCATAAGGCTATTCTCTTTTGTATTTTCTTCATAAAGGGACTGCATTCTAAGAACGTTAATCTCTTGGTAGAGATTGGGAGGCCGAGATAGAGCACAAGGTGGAGCTTTCTCCATCATTCCCGTTAGTAAGGTGAGCTGTAAAGCCATCTGAGAGGCTCTTTTGGAAAGTACGAAATGACTCTTTTGGAAGTTGATATGTAGACTCAAGATATCCTTAAATATGTACAGAGCATGCATAAAGCAATTGATAGACTCTGGTTTAGCGCTATAAAATAAAAATAAATCATCTACAAAAATAAGATTAGTGACACCGATTTTCTTACATTTTAAGTGGTATTTATATTTGACACTTGATTCCACTTCTTTTTTGATGATTGAGTTCAAGGCTTCCGTGCATATAATAAAAAGGTAGGGGAAAGAAGATCCCCCAACCTTAAACCTTTCCTAGCTTTGAAAAACTTGGTAGGGATTCCATTGATAAGGATAGTATAACTAGTCGTGGAAATGCATTCCTTGATCCAACTAATGAAAATGCTTAGGAAACCATACACTAACAACAATTTCTATAGAAAACTCCATCTCACACTGTTGGATTCGATAGACGATTCAGGAAGTTCCATCATTCCCTATTATATTGACAGTTTGTTACTAAAAAGGACATTACTGAACTTGGATTTCTTAATTTGATCAATTATTTCCTTCTTATTATATTACAATTGATGACTAATTTATAAGCTACTAAATTGCCATGTAGAGAAAAGGGTGGAAGTAAACCACTTATTATAGACCCAGGTTGAGGGTAGAAGGCAAAGTATGTCATTTTAATGACGTGAAAGAAGCACTCCTTAGGAGGCAACCCAAGAATTAGGATATTTTTATATTATATTATATTATTTTTATTTTCAATTTATTTTGTTAATACTTTTTTTATTTTTTATGGTTATTTTGTAGGGAGTGAATTGATGGATCTTTTTGGCATAAGGTGTCTCCAAATTTTATCACCCACACCATCACCACCAAAGCACTATATGTATTCTTGCTCTAACTTTTTGTTTATCTTGATCTGTATTATTTTGTTTTCCACATTGAAGTCAATATGTTGTTCAAGTGTGGGGATGTATATGCAATTGCATATCAATTATTTGTATATTTTGCACTTGTATTATGTTAGTTTTTGATTAGGTTGGCATTATGATGTGTGCATTGTGAGAATGTGTCAATGACAAGAATTGAATGGACTTAGTTTAGCTTTGAACATGGTCATTTAAATTGTAAAGGCATAATAACTTTTGAATTTTGTGTTTTAAGTGTCTTTGGGATGAATATGTATGTAAATAAGGATATGACACCTATTCTTTCACTTTATGACATTTGTTTGTATACATTTATAATTATAGTCAATTGAATTTTTTAGCATTAGTAACACCCTTTCATAAGAATGATTGACTAAGAAGAAATGAGGTAGGCTAAGACATTAAATGAATATATATATATAAATATAAAATAAAATTCCTATTTCACTAGCCTTTTTTAACAAAATTGGGTTAAGAATAGAGTTGGTATCTAGTTGAGAGTTGTGATATGGCTGAGTAACTAGGGACATTCACAATAAAATATCAGCCTTCACTTCAAAAGGCTAGAATAACACCCTAACCAAGATAAAAAAAACGTAACCTAGTTAAGTACCTAGGGGACATTGATGACAAGGTGTTTACCTTCACGTCAAAAGACTAGGTTATCATTAAAGAAAATCTTTAAAAAATGGTATTATAATAAATAAAACCTACTGATCTTTTAAAAATAGCAAAATTTTAATGAAAGGTTACTTAAGTGATAGTTTACCTTTTTTATCGGTCGATAATAATAAATGCATGCTTATAAGTGCCATAGGTGTATGAATAGGGTGTTAATATTTTGATTGATATGTATATTCAAATCAAAGCAGTTAAAAATGAAAGGAATAAGTTAGTATATTGCACTTTTTGAGTGATTGATGTTTGAGGTTCAGTTCATTCTATAAGATTTGATGCCATTATACCTTTATTGTATTGTTGCATAATTGTGTGTTTATATGCTTATGTGTTTTGTTTTTGTTTTTGTTTTTAGTTTTGCTTCAGGACAAGCAAAGGTTAAAGTGCGGGATCAACAAGTTCTTTAATGAATTTGATATAGTTCCTTGCATTGTTCAAGACAGTAATGTATTGTGGAACATAAGAATTAATGGGCATGTAAAAGGAGTTAAGGTCTCACCAAAGATCTAATGATATATTTATATATTTAGGCAATTGTTCTTAATTATAATGATAATTAATATGATAGTTGCAAGATTTAAGCAAATGCTCACTATATAGAATCTTATAGATTTCTCTCATTATGTCACAGTCCTAGTAATAGCATAATCATCATATGGTGATATGATATATGATACTTAAATGATTGACTTAGTGCAAGTAGATGGTTTATCCCTAGAACCAATCGGTTGGTTGTATTTTAGTGAAAAATAATTTAAAGGCATTCTTATCTTGTAATCATTTAAATGTATATGATACATTTTATAGGATAATTATACATTGTAGTGAAATTAAGATGAGATTATAATTATGAGATTCATATTGCATTTATGTATTATCCATAAATTGTTCCTAGTCATTGTTTTATTAAGAATAGACATTAATAGAACATAAAAAGACTAACATAAGTTATATTTTTCCTTATGAAGGAAGTAGTCGATCTCATAGACTAAAGTACGAAGATACTTAAACAAACGTATAGATGATTGTTAAAGAACAAGTTAACTAAACTAACCCCATATGATAAATGCATTTGGAACATTGCTTGTATGTCTATGGAAATTCTCATTTTGATGATTGTATAAGTGATCCTTTGACTTAAGGTCTCTAAAGTTATCTTGTATATGGATTGATATGTTTTGATACTACTTATGATCTATTATAATTATAGGTAGTTTAGTCTGTAGTCATTAGATGTAGCATGGAATATATAGAGATAGTTAAGTGATCAATATATGATTCGTCACCGTAAAGTAATTTGATATAATGTTTCTTTATTCTCGATTAGTATTGATTTAGGAAATCCTTGTGTAACATCCCGTTATCCCATGATAATAATTAGAACCCTAGAATACTGTACATGAGAGATTATTGAGAAGTTAAAAAGTGCATTTCATGCTCATGCATAATATAGCATACACACATATGTGAATATGAATGTTTGCACACATTAAAATAATTGTACATGTATTTATTGACATTTTTTGGGTATAATTAATTTATAAATGTGATTTTGATATGAATTGTGGTTAATATGTATTGACAATTGCATTGGTGTGTATTAGTATTGATTTGGAATTTTTGGTGAAATTTAAAAAATTTATGAAAATTTAGGTATTTTTAGACTAGAAAAAATGCCAAGTGGCAGGATAATTGATAAATGGTAGTAAAAATAAGAGTCAAATGATAATAAAAAGTTTGATAAATGACCTTAGGAATTATTGACAAGTGTCATTGAAATTTGGGAAACAATTGGGTTAGAAATTGGGGTTAAGTGGACTAGTTTAATAAAAGAACCGATTGTAAACCTATAGAGATTGGATTTGTGGCAAGTGACAAGTGTCACTTGCCAAACCATGCCTTACTCCATGATTCTTTTAACTTTGGAAGATCATTTAATTGTTTTTCATCTTGGTTTTTCTTCCTCTCTTTGTAATCTTCATCATCTCCTTCATTCTTCTTCTTTTTTTTCATGATTTTGCTTCACCAACCTTCATCCACGTTACACCTTGTTCTCATCTTTCTTTGCTACTCCTATCTTGTTGTCTTCTTCATCTTGTCTCTAAAACCCAACCTAATCCACTCTAGAAAGTTAATGATCGTGAGCATGAAGGATTAGGGTTTCTTGATGATTTTGAAGAAGCTTAAGAGTAAATAAAGTAAGTTATGCTTTGATCTTTATGGGTAGTGTTAAATAAAACTAATATGATGAGTAATTTGAAATTGATGATCATGATGATGAAAATTGTTTTTGTGGTAACGTGAGTAGTAATAATACTAAAGAGATCATGTTTTAAATTTTTGTGAGTTAATGTTATACATGAGTTGTTTTAGTAAGAAGCAATTATAAAGATAAAATTTAAGAGATAAATGATTATGAACAATGAAGTTTGAAGTATGATGACATGTGTAGATGAAGAAGTAAATAGAGTTATACCTTATTTTGTGTTTTGGTGAGTGACAAATTATGAGCTTAGAGTTAATAAAAAGGTGGGCTATGGTGTCTTGAAATGAGATATATTAAAGTGATAGTTAGAAATGAAATGAAGGTGTT
>JANQAP020292357.1:0-18055 GCA_026874005.2 Erythroxylum coriaceum | reverse complement strand
TCCGCGTCTCCTCGTCACTTCTTCATGTTACTTTAGCAGCCAACACTTAGACCAAATCATCGTATATACACAAAGGATCTCACTTCCCATGCGCACATGCATCATCATTTGGTATGCACATTCGTGTACCAAAAAGAAAAAGATGATCTGAGTCGTCAATTACGAAATAACTCACATGAATCAAAAAAAAGAAAGGAAAAAATTAAATAAATATACATAATAAAGAATAAATAAATTTTAGTAATAAAAATTACTAAGTAAAATGTTAATAAAAATAAATAAACACAAATATTTATTTAATAAAATAGTTAAAAATGAAAAATTAAACAAATACATGAATAAATAAATACAGATAATAATAATGATATATAATAAAATAAAATAAAACAAATAAAATAATAACTAGAAAGATAAATAAATATATATCATACATTAATCATAATAATATGAATAATCATATATATAATAATAATAATAAGAAAATAAATAATAATAATAATAATATGATTATTAGTGATAGTAGTAAAGATGGTGAGGAGGATGATAAGAATAGTAATGCTAATGATAATCATGAAACACGTCATGATTGTGGTCCACGGAAGTCAAAGGATCATATCCTCAAATTCTTCACCCTTTGCCACAAGTTATTTTGATTACTTCTCCTCTAATCATCTACTTTCATAATATTTAACATAATATAGTCAATTAATTTTTTTTAAAACGGAAGCACCGATCGCGGCCGTTATCTTTTAAATATATATTGAGTAAATCTTCGGATTGACGTAATGATCTGTAAATTATGTTAATCGAGTACTCTACACTAGACAAGTTCTGTATAACAGGTTAAACCGAGAGAGTGTAAGTAGGATGAAATTAAATCTCTATAATATTTAGCATAATATATGAATAACATAGCTTAGCATATATTATGCTAATACTAACTATAATAAAGACCTTTTAATTATTAAAGTCGAAAGATTTATTTAACACTCAGATCTCGTGTGTCAGTCGGACCGAATTTTTAATGTTGTAATCTAACTTTATTTCAAGTTACTAAAACTTATTTTCTAAAAAAATATTTTAATCTTTTAAGTACTATCTTAACATTTACTATTGTATTTTAAATTAATTATAATATTTAATTATCAAAAAATATTAAAATATATAATAACTACAGTCAAATACTTGATCCAACCTTGAAGCTACCTATTGTTTGAAGTTTGACCATTGAGGCAAGAAGAATCAATCCATAATAATAATTTCTAAGTAAAAATGACTTTTTATATTATTATTCAATTGTTTAAAAAAAGTTAAGTATAATTGTAAAAAATTTAAAATTGGTATTTTTATTATTAAAAATGAGTTAATTAGTCGATTTTTTAACGAACAGATTTTTATTAAAACAAATAAATTAATTTTTATTTAATAGTATTTTTATTTTAAAACCTTTTAAAAAATTAAAAAATTAATTTTATTCAACATTAAAGGTAACATGTCTACTTGTAATTAACCATCGATATCCGAGCCTGACAGCGAAAGGTATTAGGACAACAAATCAGCTATAAAAAAAAGTTAAAAACCTCTCTCCAGCCCACCACAACTCATTTGTTCTCATTTGATATCTCCTTCTTCTTCCTCTCCTCCATTTCTGCGAAAGGCAATATATATATATAGAGAGAGGGAGAAAGGGAAGGGAGAGAAGAGACGATCTCTTGCGGGTTGTAAATCAAATGTCTGGAGCATTTTGTTGACTTATTGTGGAATCGAGGCACGGAAGTCAGGCAGTGATCATCAGGTGTTTGGGGGGAACAGTGAATGGTGATCGAAGAAGGAGGAGGAAGGCATCAAAATCTGAAGAAGTCGGGAATGCGACTGGGTAAATACGAGCTTGGGAGGACACTTGGCGAAGGGAATTTTGGGAAAGTGAAGTTGGCTAAGAACATCGACTCTGGTCTTCCTTTTGCTGTCAAGATCCTTGAGAAGAAAAGGATCATCGACCTTAAGACTACACATCAGGCAAATTTCCCTGATTCTTCTTCTTCTTCTTCTTCTTAATCGCTTATGTATTAGTAATTAGTAAAAAAGGAATGGAAATTAATTGATTGCAGATAAAGAGAGAGATTGCCACCTTGAAGCTCCTCAAACATCCCAACATCGTCAGGCTACACGAGGTTGGTTCCACTTCCCTCCTTCTCTGTGCTCATTCGTGAACGTCGTTTAATTTTCTAAATTTCAAATAATAATTAAAGGCATTAAATTCTATCCACTCATATATTTCTACCCTGACTCTCATATTTTTTTTAAAATTATTTTTTTATTGTAACACAATTTTCCGTTATATTTCGTATTTTTAATTTTTTTATTTATAACGATTTTTTTATTGGTAAAATGTTAGTTAAAAGAGTTATAAATATTAATATAGTAATGATTTGTTAGATAGGAGGTGTTTCCTTGTGATCTGAAAAGTGATTGGTGGTGCCTATGGACTGACCCTACGTTATATGGTCAGCTTGCTTCAGTAATATTAATAATATATGATGTGATAATAAATATATAGGTAATGACAAGTGAATAAGAGCTAAACCGATTCGGCCGATTTAACAGTAAAAATTTTGAGCCGGTCAACTTTTCAGTTTTTATTTAGTTTATCTATTAATTTTTATTCAATAGTTTTCTTTTTTAATTTAAATTTAAAAATGTCAATAAAAAAAGATATTTTTTTTCAATTATTTTTTGAATCTTTAATTTTATTCCATCTTTAACCGATTTCATAACTGTTTAATACCAGTTAAACTTTTTAAACCTTAAATCTCTTTTGTTATCGGTCTTATTTTCAAAATATTGGTATATATTGTTAGAGATTCTTGAAAAGTTACTTATAATTTAATATTTCAAAAAGGTACTCTTGTTTATCTTTATTACAGGAGCAATTAGAATTATTATATTGATTATTTTTAATGATTAATATCAATTTAAACTAAGTAATGTCTTTTTGATAAAAATATTATTTTATAAATCATATTATTTTTTGTCCTCATTGAAACAGGCAAATACATTAATACAAATAAAAACAATTAGTTTAGGGCCACACATTCACGCAGCTTGGTGGGGTTGCCTAATTGGAATCGGTCTGTGAGGTCTCTTGATACTTTTTCATTTCCTGGCTTTGCTTTTGTCTTCATCTTTGGAATTGCGACGTATTCAAGGAAATCATAGTGCGTGGAGGAAAATTCAAAGTCTAACGGGGATTTCTGTGTGGCTGCTTTTCGTTTCTTTTGTCTCTAATTTATTACAAGAAAATACAAAGACGAATTTACATATTTTTATAACGAAACCTGGTCCTGAATAAGTTATGATATTATTTATTTATTTCGAGTCTGAGTTGTTTTGGGTCGGAATGAAAAGTCTTGAACTTGTTCAAATTAAATTTGGGTTGGATTAAGTTTGAATCGGTTTGGACTGATTTGAAGCAAGTTCATTTTTGGATATCCCTTGAGTTTTGAACTGGAAGCCCAAAATTTTTTAGTAAACCCAGATCCATCTTTAAAGTCAATTAAATTAAAATTTGCTGGCTGTCTTTGGATAGGGTCAAATCTTTTGTCAAGTTAAGATATTATTTACGATAAAGTTGTTAAAAAAATAACGGGTTAGGTCCGGACAGCCTGAAGCCCTTCTCAGTTTAGTCTAGCCCGATTTTTTTTAAATTTTAAATTAAAAATAAAAATGACATCTTTTTCCTTATAGCTATCGGGCCTTGGACCAAGCTAGGCTTAGCTTGGACAACCCCAACTCGAGCCAGACCCAAGGCTCGGTCAAACTGGGCTGGGTTGGATTGTCGTGCCTAGGAGAATGAATGTTGTTAGCACCACTCTAATTCTCACCAAATTCAGTTGGGAATGGCATCAGACCGGGCTGAGCTTGGGTTTGATAAAAATTAATGTTTGGTTCGATTATAAAACAATGTCGTTTTCACCTAAAATTTTTGGTGTTAGGCCTGATTAAGCTGAGTAGTCCAAGCTCGAAGCTCGAAAATTAGGGGGGAAAAAAGTCTTGAGCCTGGTTCGAAGTCCAATTAATTCGGTCTAGGCCTGATTAAGCTGGGTAGTCCGAGCTCGAAGCTCGAAAATTAGGGGGAAAAAAAGTCTTGAGCCTGGTTCGAAGTCCAATTAATTCAGACCGAATCTGTTGACTTCAGGTTAGACTGGGCCTGGATCTAAATGTCATCTCTAATTATTCAGTACTATCACCACTAATTTTCACTATTTTTGAACCAGCAGAACTAGAACACTGATCTAAAGGTTCTAACGAAAAGCCTATTTCTCTGTTTTTCTATTTCTGGTCAACTGCTAATGATGTATTGATAATTTGCAGGTTTTGGCAAGCAAATCAAGAATTTATATGGTACTAGAGTATGTAAATGGGGGCGAATTGTTTGATAGAATTGTAAGGAGTCATTACTACTTTTTTCAATCTAATGTAATGTTTAACAACTAATCACCAGAATACATTACTTGTTTCTTCATCCCATATCCAGGCGTCAAGAGGAAGGCTTTCAGAAGCTGAAGGCCGAAAGCTTTTCCAGCAGTTGATTGATGGTGTTAGCTACTGTCACAACAAAGGTGTTTTCCACAGGGATCTCAAGGTATTACTCTGCTATTAGATCCTTTTTTTCTTGTTTCATTTGTATCGGTAAAACTCGTGGTTGCTACACTTCGGATGTGTACCATTCGTAATGATGTGTGTGTTACAACAGCTAGAGAACGTTCTTATAGATACCAAGGGGAACATTAAGATCACTGATTTTGGACTCAGTGCATTGCCTCAACATTTTAGGGTATGCATCCCATCAATATTTTGGTTTAATCGTTGAATGATTCCTTTCGTTATATAACACTTGTCTTCTGCAAAATCCAAGGATGATGGTCTACTGCATACTACTTGTGGAAGTCCTAACTATGTTGCACCTGAGATCCTTATGAATAGAGGCTACAATGGTGCCACTTCAGATATTTGGTCATGTGGTGTTATCTTATACGTAATTCTCACAGGATATCTTCCTTTCGACGATAGAAATCTTGCTGTTCTTTACCAAAAGGTATTTGAATTTCATTCCTTTTCCTCTCAATGTCAATGCTTGGCAAGCATGTTATGTTTGATTCTTTTGAATGGTTTCTCAGATCTTCAAGGGGGATTGCCAAATACCTAAATGGTTGACACCTGGCGCAAAAAACTTGATCAGGAGAATTCTTGATCCAAACCCAGGCACCAGAATTACAATTGAAGGTATTAAAGCAAATGAGTGGTTCATGGAAGGCTATACGCCTGCTGATCCTGCAGATGAAGATGAAGATGTGTATGTTGATGAAGAAGCATTGGCAGTGCATGAAGTGGTACTTATGAACTTAAAACAGTGTTCTAAGTCAATGGAAGTCCCTTTTGTTTCTCACTAACCGCTAACTGGAATCGTTGTTTTTTTGTCGTAGCTATCTGAAGGGGAAAAGTGTCCAGAATCACCTGCACTCATCAATGCTTTTCAATTAATCGGAATGTCTTCCTGTCTTGACCTCTCAGGTTTTTTTGAGAAAGAGGTGACACAGACATTGCACCAGTACCTTATCTAACGTTCTTTACTTTCAGAATTCCAAATTCTGAATATTTTGTGTTAATAATCCAGGATGTTTCCGACAGAAAGATCAGGTTTACTTCCACTAATCATTCCCTGAAAGATTTGCTCGTAAAGATTGAGGGTATCGTGAATGAAATGGGATATCGTGTCCTGAAGAAAAATGGAAAGGTATCTAAAATACTTGCTCATATTTCCTGAAAACGCTGGAATTTGGAAAGTTGGTCATGCTTATAACTACAGTTTGATTGCAATGTTCGTGTTTGTAGTTGAAAGTGTTGCAAGAACAAAAGGGGCAGAGAAGTTCAGGTAGCCTCTCTGTTGCTGCTGAGGTAAGTTGCATTGAAGCAAAAACCTGTGCTTAACTCTTCTGGTGCCAAGCTTATAGAATCTCCAACACTTTGTCAGGTATTCGAGATAAGCCCATCTTTGTATGTAGTTGAACTGAGAAAGTCTTACGGAGATACCTCAGCTTATCGACAGGTACATCTCTCGCCTTATCTCCATATAAAATAATCTCTGACAACTCTTTTTATTTATTTAAGATTACAAAAATAGTATTGTTTTATTAAATTGATTATGCTAAAGTTACATTTTGGTCCTGAATGTTTATAATAAAATACAAAACAGACCTTAATATTTTGAAATATTCAAAATAAACTTAAATATTTTCAAAACGCTCAAAACAGGCCTTAATTGGATGGAAAATTTAACGGGTTAACTTTCTGTTAGTTAAATATCACGTTAATAATAATGTGATTATTTTTTATTTTTTTAACAAGAAAATGAGCCTTAAAGTCACATGACAAATGAGATTTACTATTAATGAGACTCATTTTTGGTTAATATAAAATTTAAAAATATATAAATAATGTTAAGTCAATATTAACATGACATGTAATTAACTAAAAGTTAATCATCTATGTTTATTTTGAACATTTTAAAAACGTTTTAACGCTTTGAAACGTTAGGGTTAATTATATTCTCATGTCCGAGATTGACCCAAAATTCGAACAATTAAAACCTAATCTATTGACTTTAGATCAGACCAACCGAACTCATTTTGCCAACCTTATCAGTTTATCTCAAACTTCTAACATTTCATTTGCATCATAATGTGCTTGCAGTTGTGTAAAAAGCTATCAAATGATCTAGGCGTTCCTCCAAGCCCAGGATTGTTGAGTACGGAAGTGTGAATACTGTAGTTTCGAATGAGAGGTTAGAGGCACGTTGTACGTGAGTCCCTTTTTATGCGTTTGAGTGTAGAGTAGATGTCAACATATACCAATGCTCTGTTGAGCTTCATGCATGTTGATGCGATAAATGTTCAAGCTCGGAATATGTGGATTAAAAAAAAAAGAAATCGATAAGAGAAGAGTTGTGTTCAATTCTTTAATCTCCTAATTATTTTTGTTTGATTTCAAATAATTAAAAATTGAAATTTCAAAAGGTAAATATTTAAAATTGGTTGTATCGAATTTGACTCGTTTTTTTAAAATTAAACTCGATTTTTATTACTTAATTTTAATTTTTGATATAAATTTTGATTATTATTTTGTAAATACTAAATTAATTTTCAGAGATTATATTTTTGTAAAATAAAATTGTGAATGTTAATTTTTATAAAGATAAATATTTAATATGTTTAAATTATAGAATTTATTATATTTTATCCATAGTTAAATAAGTTATTGTTAAATAATTACTAAAAAATTTAAAAAGAATTATCATTGCTTATGATAATCCTATGGAAGAATTATCATTGCTTATGATAGTGATTTTTTTTGGAGGCGAGGGCCTTGGACTACAATCAGCAATTTATACATACTAAGCTATACTTCAAAATGGAGAATGCTAGAATTTTTGCTACTTTCGTCTATGGCTTTAACACATTATTCCAAAGAACAGAACTTTGGAATTCCTTGCGCAGGATTAAATTTATGATTAATGCCCCATGGATGGTTAGCGATGACTTTAACACAACTTTATTCAGATCAGAAGCGGATGGTAATTGCAATTTACTCAACTACTCTCCTGACATGTTTGATTGTATGCAAGAGATAGAACTCACTGACCTAAAATTTGAAGGACATCTGTTTTCTTGGTCAAACAAACAAAGTGCTAATTGGCACATCAGGAAAAAGTTGGACAGGGTGATGGTGAATATGGAATGGTTGAATTCCTTTTCAAGAAGTTCAGTGCAGTTCCTGGACCCTGGAATGTTTGATCATACTCTTATGAAAGTTGTTAATCTATTCTCATCTAAAAAAATCCATCATCCATTCAGATTTAACAATTTTCTGGTGAATCTGGAAGGTTTCCAAGAAGCTATAATGAAGGGCTTGGAGGGTGAGTTTTACGGTACAAAACAATTCATTTGCCTCCAAAAGCTCAAGGCTGTCAAAGCAGAGCTAAAGATTCTCAACAACAGGAGAGGTAGGAATATCTCAAAGGAATTAGACTTAGCTAGAGACAATCTATTAACCATCTAGAAAGCTATGGCGGATAATCCCACTGATGTTACTATAGCTACAGTTGAAAAAAAAGCTCTTAAACACTACTTGCCATGGGTGGATAACCACTACTCTCTAATGAAGCAGAGATCTAGAGTTAACTGGATCAAGGATGGGGACAGGTGCTCTAAATTCTTCTTTAATTTTGTCTTAGCTCGGAAGAATAGGAACATAATCAATTCCATTACTACTGAAGCAGTTGAAGTTGTTTTCGGACAAACAGCTCTTGTTAAGGAAGCCATGAAATTTTATAAAAATCTAATGGGTTCGGAAGACTCCCTAGTAAGACATGGAGAGGTTCTGGAACAATTTATCTCAGTTAGCCTCCCTGATCAGGAAGCATCTCGATTAATCAGCCTTGTGACTGATCAGGAAATTGAGAGGGTAGTTTTTAATATGAATGGCTCTAAGGCTCCGGATCCTGATGGTTTGAATGAGTTTTTTTATCCAAAAACCTGGAATAAAGTTGGGAGAATTGTTATGGAGGCTATGCATGAATTCTTTCAAACATGAGTATTGCTGAAAGAGATCAACAAGACATTCCTTTGTTTGATTCCTAAATACTCTAACTCGATCTCATGGAGTGCTTACAGACCTATTTCCTGTACAAATTTTGTCGATAAAATTATTGCCAAAATACTGGCAAATAGATTGAAGGAGGTTCTGCAATTTCTCATCAGTGAGAATCAAAGTGCCTTTATGAGTAATAGGGATATTGGAGATAACATTTTGCTAGTTCAAGAACTATTGAAAGGGTATAATCGTAGCAACAGTCCTCAAAACTGCACTATAAAAGTTGATCTACAGAAAGCCTTCGACAATGTACATTAGAGCTTCCTAATTCAAACCATGAAGCTCATGAACTTTCCCCCTAGATTCATAAGATGGACTTATGAATGCATATCGATTGCCTCTTATGGTTTACTGATAAATGGGAGTCCCTCAGAGATTTTTAAAGGCAAAAAAGGATTGAGATAAGGGTATCCTCTATCCCCTTATCTATTCCTAATTTGTATGGAGGTCTTCACCCAAATGCTAAAGTAGAATGTTGCTAAGGACTCAAATTTTAAATACCATGCAAAATGCAAGAAACTCTCTCTAACAAGCTTATGTTTTGCAGATGATCTTATTCTTTTATGTAAGGCTAATGTTCATTCAGTATTCCTTATGATGAATACTCTCAACCTTTTCAAGGAGTGGTCGGGTCTGGGTATTAACATTCAAAAGATTTTCTTCATACTCTCCAAAAGTGCATACCATCTCACAAATGCCTTGTCTATTGCTACAGGAATGGAAGCTATGGATCCACCTTTTCATTATCTAAGGAACCCTATACAATCTAGGAGGCTAAGATTTTGTGAATGTTTACCACTAATTGAGAAAATCCAGAAGCGTTTGGGCTCTTGGACAAATAAAGCCCTATCCTATGGGGGGAAACTCCAGCTTCTGAAATCTGTCATTATGTCTATACAAACCTATTGGTGTTCCTACCTTTTCCTTTCCAAAGGGCTTATCAAAACTATTAAAAAACTTATGAAGCAATTTCTACGGGGGAAAGGCAATGGAGAGAGAGGAATAGCAAAAGTAAGTTGGAAGACTGTCTGCCAACCAAAAGAAGGAGGAGGTTTAGGTCTGGAACCAATCAGTAAGAAAAATAGGTTACTTATGACTAAGAGGATTTGGAGAATATTAGGGGAAAAAACATCTCTGTGGATTAAATGGATCCACATCTATATATTAAAAGGAGAGAGTATCTAGGCTCTAAAGATCAAGGATAGCTATTCTTGGTTCTTTAATTAAATCCTAAGAATGAGGGAGGAAGTTCAGCAGGATGTCACTTGCAAAATAAGGACTGGTTAACGTATATCCTTTTGGTATGACAATTGGACAGGGCAAGGGGCCTTAATCCATAACCAGTTAGCTATATCTCTATTGGAGAGAGTCCCTAAGAAAACAAAGCTACATCAACTAGTCAAGAATAGTGCATGGTTGTTAACATCCGAAAAGATGAGAATCTTGTCTATACAGCAATTCAGAAGCTTAGGAGATAGTGACATCTACCTTTGGCATGGGGACCCAATTTCAGAAATATCTGTGAGAGAAGCTAGGAAGATGAGGGATGGGACTGTGAATAGAGTTGGATGGTCTTCCCTAATATGGAGCAAATTTCTTAGACCTAATGTTAGCTTTCTTCTCTGGTTAGCAATTCTGGACAGACTAAGCACAATGAATCGATTGAGATTCTTGTACTTATCTATGACTTGTATCCTTTGCAATATCGAGGATGAAACAAGTGAACATCTATTCTTTGAGTGTGCTTTGACTAAAGATCTGTGGATGAAAATTTTGAGCCTGTGTGTTCCTGGGTTTAACTATTATAGACTCTCTGAGATTCTACAGCAACTACCTCGCATGCACATATCTAGCACTGACAAGGATATCCTAATGATCTCGGTGGCTACTTGTACCCAACCGGTATGAAAGGAGAGGAACAACACAAGGTTCAAAAGGGAATCTATTCCTATCACTACTCTATTAGACCTCATAATTGCTAGAATTAAGGAGCAACTGATTACTCATTAGTTGCACCTTCACTGTAGTAGGGGTATATCTCTCACTTGGAGATTATAACCTTTATTGGCTTTAAAGAGAATACATTAGTAGCAGCATACAAACTTAACCTAGCATAATCTTTCCAGTAATCCCTATCATTCAAATTCAAGGTTCACATCAGATTATTTCAGAAAGAGATCATACATAGTCCATTATTTATTGAAAGGCTCACATATATCTTTACAGCTCTCTAGATCTTTACTGCTTCATATCAATTTCTTGCAGATCGAACAGACTTAGACAAGTCATTCGGGAAGACACCAAGTAAATATAGAAGGATGGAACCACCTTACCTCAGAGGTGTTTTTATCCCTTTCTCATTTTTGTAGAGAGGTATCTCTAGATCCTCGAACCATGGCAAAGGAACGTTGGCAGCAACCAACAAAAGAGAGGGAGTGGAGTTCCATCGTCAACCACGCCAGAGGTCCATCAGACGGTAGATAGAAAAGGTCAGGCAAGTTATTCAGGAAGACACAAGCCAAAATAAAAAAGTGAAATCGACAAAATGCCTTACCTATGAGATGTTGCTTCCTTTTCGAATCAACTTCTGTTGAAGATGCCTTCCAAATCTAGAAGGCTGGAGGTCACCAACAGAGGCAAGTGAGTCGAAGTACACAGTCAATCGCCAGCAGATCGCCTCTTTCCAAAACGGGAGAGGTGAGGAAGATTCGAGAAAGCTATAGGTCGGTATGCCCTAAGTGTCGTAATATGTTGGTTTAATTCATTTCCATACGATATTGTTTCCTTGTTACTCAGACAAAGTAGACTTCCAAGTGGGTCTACTTTCCCATGTGATGAGTTGTATCTTCTCTATTCTTTAATGCAATTATTTAATTTCTAAAAAAAGTTGCATAACAACGAACTCCACTGTGATGTAACGATAGAACCTACTTTTTATTTAAAAATAAACATTATGAAAACTTCAGTTTTTAATTTGAACACTTCAAAACGTTATGATTCAAGTTGTATTTGATAGGAGATGCACTCCACCCAGATAGAACAAACACACCAATAAAAGAAATTGAACTAAAAAGGACACACAAGATTTAATGCGGAAAACTCCTTAACGAATATAGGGAAAAACCACGTGTAAGAATAGAAAACTTTTTACTATAGAAAATAAAGATTACAAAAGAAAGATCTCATAATTTACACCAAAAATTAATATAAAAGGTTATGGGAAAGAGATTTTGGGATATTTAAAACCTTAAGTATATGTCTCGTTATATAACTTCAAATGAAGCTTATACTCTCACCCACTTCCAATGTGGGATAGAAAATCAACAATCTCTGACTTGGAGATTTGATTGAGAACCAATCAATCTCCATATTGTTATTTCTATCTTGTCATTTCTCTGTTGTCTACGTCACTGCCAAGCCATACAAGGATCTTCACCATATGAATTTATCAGTGTTGATTGGCATTGTTAGTGCATCTGTTAGGTTTCTTTTTGTGTAAATTTTCTGCATGTTCACACTTCCATCTTCCACCACTTTACGAACAAAATGATATTGAACTCCTATATGTTTAGTTCTAGAATGAAAAGCTGGATTCTTTGCAATATGCAAGGCACTCTGACTATCACAATACAAAGGGATTTTCTTTTGTCGGTGCCCAAACTCCTCCAAAAATCTTTTTATCCAAATCAATTCCTTGTAAGCTTGTGTAGCTGCCATGTACTCAGATTCTGTTGTAGATAATGATACAACTGTCTGTGGTTTAGACACCCAGCTCACATCTCCTCTTGCAATAATAAACATATAGCTTATAGTAGATTTTCTTTTATCAAGATCTATTGTAAAATCAGAATCAACATATCCTTTGACAATAAATTCAGATCCTTCATAACATAGAGTAGCATTTGAGGTCCCTTTAATATATATTAGGATCCTGTTTACAACCCACCAATGTTCTCAACCAGGATTTACCATGTAACGACTAACCACTTCTACTGCATCTGTAATATCTGGTCTTATGCAAATTATAGCGAGCATTAAACTTTCCACTGCTGATGCATACGGTACTCGAGACATCTCCTTCCTCTTTGCTTCACTTCTATGGTTTTTATGTGAGGATAACTTAAAATTAACAAGAAGAGGGGTAGATTGACTTATAATCTTGCATATTAAAGCGTCACAAGATTTTCTTCAAGTATTTCTTCTAAGAAAGCCAAACCTTCCTGCTATTTCTGTCTCGATAAATTTGCATCCCTAGAATCTTGTTTGCTGGTCTAAATCATTCATTTCAAATTACCCAGGTAACTGAGCCTTCAAATCTTGAATACGATCTTTGTTGGGGCTTGTAACCAACTTGTTGTCAACATACAACAATAATACAATGAAATCATTATTACCAAACCTCTTAAATTATGCAAAAGAGTCTGCACTAAATTTGTTGAATCCATGACTCATTATGAAGAAATCAAATCTTTTGTACCAACATCTTGGCGCCTGTTTTAAATTGTATAAAGATTGGTTCAACTTGCAAACCAAGTTCTCTTTCCCTGATTCTTCAAAACCTTTTGGTTGATACATGTAAATTTCTTCTTTAAGATCTCCATGAAGACACACAGTCTTTACATCTAACTGCTCTAAATATAGGTCAATGTAGCACACATAGCTAGGACAATTTGAATTGTATTAAGATGAACTGCAAGTGAAAAAATTTCTATAAAGTCAATACCTTCTTTCTGAGCATATCATTTTACCACCAAACTTGCTGGATACTGCTCCACTTGATCATCATTGTTACGTTTGATCTTATATACCCATTTGTTGCCAATGGAGTTTCTCTCTTACAGTAGTGGCACAAGCTTTCATGTCTTATTCTTATAAAGATCTTCTATTTCTTCTTGCATTGTTACCATTCAAAGTGATACATCTAAACTATTTGTTGCTTCTCGGAATGTTGATGGTTCTTCATCTTTTGTTAGGAGACAGTATGCAATATTGCCCTCCATAATATAATCAGACTACCAAGTTGGGGTTTTCCTTTCACGAGTTGAACATCAAACTTCTATATTTTCATATTCAACTGGTTCTTGCTCCTTTTGATCTGATATAGCTTCAGTAGAATCTTTCTGTTCAATCTTCCTTTCTTCTTGAATCATTACAACTTTGAAATTTTCTTCAGACGTGCTATTTTGATCTTTCTCTTGCAGTTTATGATCTGCAAATGACATCTCTACTAATGATGAGCTTGTGGGTACTGGGATCTCACAATTTATACCCCTTGACTCCATCAGCATACCCCATAATCTACATTTTCTGAATTTTGGATCTAGTTTTGTGATATCTTAAGTATTATACATCACAAGCACAGGACTTCCAAATGTGTGTAACTAAGAATAGTCTACTGGTTTATCAATCCACATCTCTATCAGTGTCTTTAGATCAATCGATCTTATTGGTGATCGATTAATCACATAATAGACGGTCTTCACTGCCTCTGCCCAGAAAGACTTTGTCATACTTGCAGTTCTTAACACGACTCTAGTTCTTTCAATCAGAGTTCTGTTCATTTACTCTATCACTCCATTTTGTTGAGGAGTGTGAGGCATCATGAATTGACGTTTGATGCCTTCTCGATTACAAAAATCAATGAATTCATCACCAGTATATTCTCCACCATTATCAATCCTGAGGCACTTGATTTTCTTCCCTGTCTCTAACTCAATTCGTGCTTTAAATGTTGTGAAAGTTGGAAATACATCTCCCTTTCTCTAGATAGGATACACCAACATCTTTTAGAGTAATTATTAATAAAGGTTACAAAGTACCTTGCTCCACCCAGAGACATAACCGGTGCTTGCCATACATCAAAGTGAATCAATTCTGGAATATCTTTACTTCTAGAATTCGGTGAATTAAATTTTAGTTTATGCAGCTTACTTATAACGCAGTGCTCATAAAAAGGTAATGATACCTTCGTGAGACTAGGGAGTAGTTTATGCTCAGCAAGAATCTTCAATCTTTGTTCTGACATATGGCTAGTTTACAGTACCACAATTTTGTTGCATTTTCTGCATAATTAATCGATGCAACCGATGTATTTGCTTCCATATACGTCTCTCCCATAAGCTTGTATAAGTTTGCAGTTATCCTTTCCACCTTCACTACTACAAGCGCTTCTTTGATTACCTTCATGACTCTATTTTAAATAGAGTCTTACACCTAATTTCATCCAATTGTCCTAAAAACAATAAATTTTTCTTCAAGCCTTTCACATGTCGTACATTTTAAATAATGTGAACTGTACCATTATACATCTTCAACTTGATGGTGTCAATCTCAGCAATCTCTAAGGCATGGTCATTTCCCATATATACAGATGCTGCAGAGATAGATTTATAAGTGAAACCAATCTCTACAAGGAGTTATATGTCACGTTACTCTTGAATCCATTATCCAAGCATCAGTGAGCTCTACTCTGTCCTTAAATATCGTTGCTACTTCACTGTATAAGATTTCTTCATTGGCAACACATCCTTGAAAATTTGATGTTTCAGAGGCCTTGACTCCACCCTTCCTGAATCGACATTCACTTTTAAAGTGTCCTCTCTTACCATAGTTATAACATTTGAGAATTTTCTTACTTCTTGATTTCAACCTTCCTTGTTTGTGACTCCTAATGGAATCACACTCCATTAACTGTCCTCTCATCATCGGTAAGGCTTCTGCTTGATGTGAACTTGTCAACCTTTCTTCCTTGTTGATGCGTCTACTTTCTTCTTCAAGAACCAAAGTAGCAACATCATCAAATACCAAAGTATCCGTGAGGATATTAAATTAATGATAAGTTGGTCATATGAATCTGGAATACTTTGAAGTAGAATCTCCGCACGTTCAATTGGATTTACATTATGTCTCAACTTTGAAAGTTGAGAGCATAGAGAGGTTAGAGTATTGATATGCTCTGTTACTGAAGTAGATTTAGACATTCAGTGTGTGTAGAGTCTCCTCTTCATAAAAATTTTGTTGTGAACATACTTAGCTGTTTTCTTTTCCTTTACACCTTGCAAGATATCATTCGATAGACCAAGATGCAAATCTAACATGGCCAAGGCATTTATTTGTTTCCATTTGAGGTAATATGTGAAGTCAGCCGGCTTAGCACTGATGGCCTCTAAACAGTTATCTTTTATTAATACTGTCTTCATCTTCAATTTCCATAATAAGATCTTTTTCCCGTCAAACTTTGTAATATCGAATTTGGGCAACATTGCTTCTATCATAAGAATTGATTCCTACTTTCTCACGTTAAAAGGGAACCCACCCTGAATAAAGGGAACCCGCCCTGAGTTACCTCCACTTAGTATGTAATAAGACTATAGTACACCAGGAAAGTTTCCATGAAAGGTTGGAGGGGTCACAAATGGTCCCACTTAAAACTCGGTCTTCTTAGATAGAACTTTTCCTAGACATGCACTCAGTCACCTCAAATACTAGCGAAAAATGCCTTAAAAAGACAACAAGAACCTGAGAATAGAACCACCTTTAACCCATAAGAATACCAAAGAAAAACTCGTTTTCTGATATGGAAGATCAGACTATTCTGCAACCACAGAGCATACTTAAGCAACCCTTGGGCTTTGATACCACTGATAGGAGATAGACTTCATCCGGATAGAACAAACACACCAATAAAAGAAATTGAAGTAAAAAAGACGCACAAGATTTAACGTGGAAAACCCTTTAACGAATATAGGAAAAACCATAAGCAAGAATAGAAAACTTTTCACTATAGAAAACAAATATTACAAAAGGAAAATCTCACAATCCACACCAAAAATTAATACACAAGGTTATAGGAAAGAGATTTTGAGATATTCAAAACTTTAAGCATATGTCTCTTTATATAACTTCAAATGAAGCTTATAGTCTCACCTACTACGAAAAATAATCAAATGTCACTAATATAATAACTCAATTAAACTATTAACATCAATTAAATTATTTAAATTTAATTTAAATTAATAAATTGTTATAATTAAGAGATGAGTTGATTCGTCGTATATTTTATCATTATTTTAAAAAAAATGTTTTATAAAAATTTGAAAATTTTAAACAAAATTTAAAATTTTAAAAAATTTTCTTAAACTACAAAGCATATTTGTGTTTTTTTTTTTTTTACCCTTGTTCAAAATAATAAGATTCACCCTCAATATAACATATTTACAAGGTTTACCGGTTACTTTTATTTTTCTTCTTACAATATATTAATATACCTTTCATTAATACCTAGATTAGATTGACTAATGAGTATTATGCTAAGAGAAATCAAAGAGTGATGAGCAAGTAAATAATTCTCAGAATCTCATTGACCTTTACTGTTAATTACTTTGTGATGAAAAAGAAAGAAATTAAGACAAGCTGATTTACTTTTTCTTGTTCATAGTGCTGAAGTTGAGTTGATTGCTTAGAAGTTAGAACAGCACTGATTGAATCTAGACCTAAATGTGGGTTTCTTTCATAGTCAACCTGTACAGAGAGATTTGACTGGTTCTCTTTTCTACGCTTAAGTACTCTTGCTATTTTTCAGTAATTAATAATTTTAAAAACTTTTAATAATTATTACTTACATATAATTTACTATTTAAGTTAGGCATTAATTAATAAAAATTATATTAAATTAAAATTATAAAAAGTTATGATATAATATTATCGCATAAATATCCTCTTTTTTAAATAGACAAGAAAAGTTAATTACAATTGATATCTTCTTTTAGATTTTAATAGAGGGGATCATATTTTCTATACTGATTGCGGTGTTCTTATCATGTTTTATTAAATCTTATCTATATATTTACGTAAACTTCGTATAAATATATGAATAAAATTTAAAAAATAGAGTTAAAATAGAGTAACTGAAACAGAAAATTTGACATGCTAATAAAGGGAAAGCCTTTCTTAAAAACATCATATATTCATAAAATTACTATTAATTTATGTAGTATTATTTAAAATTTAAAATTTTATTATTAATTAAATAATTCTTCTTCGTGCGAGCTTCCAAAAGCAAACCGTGTGAGTCTACTATGGAAGCAGGAATGTCAAGGTCTAACAAAATCTGATGCACATGGTAGGTCCAAACACGCCTGAAGAGACGAGATCTTCTATATGTAGCTTCTTCCTCCCACTGATTCTCTCAATAACCATCCCTTCCTCAAGATTCCTGCTCCATTTTCAAGTTCTGATTGCTCTTTTGGTTGAGAATGAGAGTTGTTGAAGCAGCAGGAAAACGATATGCTCTTTTGCTGGCAGCAAGAGACTCTGATTACGTGAAGAAAGTGTACGGAGGGTACTT
>JANQAP020291190.1:0-18074 GCA_026874005.2 Erythroxylum coriaceum | reverse complement strand
CAATGCCATATTAAACACTCCTAACCCGTGCCAAATTACCAAATTACCCTTCCTATTGGTGAGGGGATGTTACATTAAATCTTTTTCATGGGTTCACTAAAGTTACTTCCTAGGTAGGTATGCATCAGTTGGTATTAAAATGGGATTCTAATCCATAGTTTTGATGAAAAATATGTCACTACTAATATTTTAATCTTTAGTGATATCAGTAAGTTAATATATGAAAGATCAAGTTAAATGGAACGGTAAAGTGAGCAAAGAAGCTAATTAAATCAATTAAGAAATAAATAGATAAAGAACATTAGTAAAATGTAGTACACATGTAACTTAACAGAGCTTTAAAGAAACTTAAATGAAGAACGAGGAATATTGAGGAATCAAGCATATCACGATTTAAGAAGATCATTGTGTTAGAGAAGTGCTCTAAAGGCAATCACCTTTAGTACTTATTGTATAAATCATTTTATGATTAATAAAGGCATTTTTCATTATTTCAATGTTTATACACTTATGGATTTGATGTTGATCTTAAATTGATTTAATGAAGTCCCTGATATAAAATATAGCATGGAGGAAATCATGATGAGATCATGATAATAAGATTCCTATCATGTGTAATTATGTTAGTATCTAAACTTTCCTTACTCATTGGATTAATGAGATGGGATATCATTAATCTTGATATACTATCACATGTTATACTCCTTGATTGGATCGAGCAGTAGATCTTATAAGCTGTAGACATAAGTTGTTTAGAGTTAACATATGGATGCTTACTAGGGGTAGTAAGTACATTGGATTAACCTACTATGAGACAATCATATGGATATTCTATTCCAGTAACAATGATAGTCTCATCATAGCAATGGTGTAAGTATCCTTTAACTTGAGGTGCTTAAGGATATCTCGAATACTGATCCTGTGCTTTGACTCCATTCATCGGTGACTTTCAAAGGTTACTAATAGGGTGGTGATTAGGTACAGCTTGAGGTATTCGGAGGTTATTGAGTAGCTAATAATGGATTCACCACTCCTAATAGAAGGAGATGATACCCATGGCCTCTTGTCAGATTCATTACTCGAGAGTCTCTGGCCAGAGTAGATATGTGTTGTGAAGAGAGTCTTCAATGATACATAGAGTAATGATATCCTCAGGACAAGATCTAAAATCACTTGGACTAGATGTAACATAGCCAGTCTAGTGGGAGTTGACACTTTGACCATACTCTAAACTGAGTGGGGTATAGATGTTAAAAGGGTTCATAGTCAAACCATTGACTTTCTGATCAATTAGGGGTCATGACATGTTGCTAAATACCGCTCTTGACCTACTTGAATTAAGTGTTAATTCATGTGGCCAACATAACCAGGAACCTAATAGTTCACACACATAGGAGATCCGAAGGATGAGTAAAATGGTCTTGAATAGTGATTCAAGATATGAGAGAGTGTTTTGGGATTGTATCGTGATGTGATCGTGGTAAAAAACGTTGCATGGAATGGATTAGAAACAAGTGTTGTTGGTTTCCATTCATACATGCTATTGACGGTCATTAACTTCCCATAACGTCCATTAATGCATGCTATTCATGACCATTAACTTCCCATAGCTTTCCATTAGTGATGGTGGTTATGGAAGGCCAAATGGTACAGAAAATTGAGATGATTTTCATGCATCTAGTGTAAGACACAATAAGAAAGAAAGGTTCTTTCTTACAAACACACTTTTTTTCCCTCTCTCACAAGAGTTCTTGTCTTTGCTAGCACTAAGAAAGAATTCTAACCACCTCCTAGTGAGGTTTCATCCTTCTATCTTTAAATGAACTTTCATTAAAGACGGTCCACATTGATCATCATAGTTTACGACAACCCAACGCGTAGAAGATTAAAGAACGAAGGTGATCGTTGGAAAGGTATGTAAACATCTTACATTTCATGTTTTTGTTTTCTATATCTATATATGTACGTAGATCTATTTTTTGGGGTTCCTTTTTATTTTCTGCTGCATATATTTGATATATATTATGTATGAGATGCATGATCAGAACCTAACAGTGGTATCAGAGCCATCTTATTCCTTGTTAGATGTAGAAGACAAGACATGTGAAAACTATTTTGATGGTTGTGACAGCTTAGGGTCCTATAATGTTTTGTTCAAAATTAATTATAGAAAATGGTTTTCACAATTTTGTTTCACCAATCTATTCATAAGATGTATGTGAATGATTCAGTGTGAATGAAAATATTTTTAATGTGATTAAAATATTTAATTTCCAGTTTATAAGAACATGCATGAAATCTGTTTTTCTGCTAGGCATGTGATGTCTATTGGCTAAACTGATGAGGTTACACATGATTTTCGTGGAATTTGATTCTTAAAAAACTATGTTAACATATTTGGGCTGTTTTTATGCCTCTTTCATTTTTGTAGAATTATTAAAAATGATTTAATAATTTTACAAAACTATTTTCACAGTTTTCAAAAATTGTAGGATCTGTTTTGTTTGATGTTTTTGTATGTTTATATTTCGGTTCCATAACCTTAAAAATATTTTTATGTTATAAAAATGTGTTAATTTGATGTTTGATGCATACCTAATTGATTTTTCTCGAAATTTGATTTCCAGAAAAATTTTAGAAGTCATATTTGTCGTTTATAGTGTCTTATCAGTGTTTTAGTGATCATAATAATTTTTAGGTGATTCCTAAATTATTTTGATCATCATGAAATGCCCTAGAGATGCTTAGAATGATGATTTGATGTTTTGGAAATTTTAGGAAATTATAGAAATTAATTTTGAATTAATTTTAGTAGATTAATAGATTTTCTAGTAAGATTAGAAAAATTGGCATGTGTGACAAAACTGAAGTTGTTTAATTTTAGACATCAAATAATTATTTTAAGGTAAATTAATTATGAAGTAATTTCTAGAATTAGGCATTCATGTTAATTAGATTAATATGAATTCCAAATGAAATAACATACAATAGTAATTTTAGCCAAGTTAGTGAAAGGAAGATAGTAAATCTAAGTGCTGGATTGGGCTTAGACCCAAATGTTAGATAAGGCCTTTCATGTTAGGATCCATAAGATGTCATAACCAAAATGATGTGTTTACATATAAGCATTAGAGAATGAACGGTTAGGAGAATGTGTGGGCTTGCATGATGGATGGTTATGGACTTAGGCCCAATTTAATGGGGTAGTCCATATCAAGCCCTGTAGTTATATATCTATCTATATATATATATATATATAACCATCTAAGTTAGATGGGACCTTAGTCAAACCCCTCACTTAGAATATTAAAACTAACGCCTTCCTTTAATATGACAAGAACCAAATTCCTTTTAAAGTTAGGGTTGTCGGGCAAACCCAAGCCCGCTTTACACAGATATGTTCGAACCATAGAAATAGGATTTTCGGATTAATGGTTCAATTTTAACTAGAAGGGTTGGTTTGTTGGGCAAACCTAAGATCAACATGGACAAAGGCGAAGTTCAGTAGTGTACATCATGTACACGTGTCAAGAGTTGATAGCCCAATGAGTGTGCACACATCAACAGTTGATAGCACTAGGTTCAATAGTTGCATTGGAGATGCAATTGGTATGATCGATACCTACTGGTTGAACTAAGGTGGCTTGTTGGGCAAACCCAAGGATATTCTTAGGGATATTAGATATTGACCTACTAGGATAATTTCTCTACGAGTTCTCTCATATTTATATTGTGGTTTATAAATTCGTGAAAATAGTGGGAGCCATAATGCGTGTTATTAAAGTCCTTATAGACATGCATTTAAGTACATTCTAGTTTTTCTCTCTTTGATGAAAGGTTGCTATTGCCCGGGTCAACATCATTAGTACTAGTGTGAATCAAAGATCATTGATGGAAGCTAACAAGTTAAGTGGACCAAACTTCCTTGACTGGCTCAGGAACTTGAGAATAGTTCTCAAGTCTGAGAAGCTTAGTTATGTCTTAGACGAACCACTTCCTAATTCCCCTGCTGCTGATGCTTCTGATAATGATCAGAGGGCATATAGGAAGCATCTTGATGATAGTGAGATGGCTAGTTATATTATGCTAGCCACTATGTCATCAGAACTATAAAAGCAGCACGAGGCTATGGATGCTCATACCATAGTCTATCATCTTAGGGACTTCTTTGATAAGTAAGCAAAGTCTGAAAGGTTCAAGACTTTGCGATTGCTCTTCCACTCCAAGATGGTTAAGGGGACATCTCTAATGCAGTACGCACTAAAGATGAATGGCTACATCGAGCGGTTGGCCTCCTTAGGTTTTGTTTTGGATCATGAATTAAGTATTAACTTAATTTTGACGGGTTTAACCGATAGTTACTCACAATTTGTGCTTAACTATCAGATGAACAATATATCCAGCACAATTCCTGAGCTAGTCAACATGCTCAAGGAAGTTGAGCCATCTATCCGCAAGAATAAGGTTGTGATGCTGGTGGACTCTTCTGGTTTGAAAAAAAAGAGCCAAAAGAAGAAATCTGTAGGGCCTAAGAGAGTTGTCAAGAAAGCAAAGAAGATTGCTTCGAAGGGAACTTACTTCCATTATGGAAAGGATGGCCACTACAAGAGAAATTGCAAGGCCTATCTAGAGTCCTCGAAGTAAAAGAAGGCATCCGATGCCTCATCTACTTCAAGTATTTATGTTATTGATATTCATATTGTTTCTGATATCAACATATGGGTATAAGATAACAGTTATGGCTCACAGATTTGTACTAACATGAAGGGCCTCAGGAACAGTAGACAACTCAATAAGGGAGAGTCAGACCTACAAGTAGGCAATGGAGCAAGAGTTGTTGCATTAGCTGTAGGCACATATGTATTAACGCTCCCTAGTGGGCTTGTATTAGAATTGGACAATTGTTTTTATATACCTGCTTTGACTAAAAATGTAATATTCATTTATAGTCTTAATAAAGCTGGATTCCATTTAAATTTCAATAACAATGGTTGCTCAATTTATTTGAATGAAATGTTATATGCTTTGGGTATATTGTGCACTGGTATATACATATTGGATATGTTTAATCTAGTTCTAAATACCAATAATAACAAAAGAATAAAATGAGATAATGTGAAATCATCTGACTTATGGCTTTGTCCCCTTGGCCATATAAGTGAGAGACGCATGTCTAAACTACATAAATGTGGTAGTTTAAGGTCATTTGATTATGAATCATATGACACATGCGAATCTTACTTGTTAGGTAAGATGACTAAGTTATCCTTTAAGGGACAGGGTGAACGAATTAGTGGACTTTTAGACTTAATACATACTGATGTATGTGGTCTGATGTCCATACATGTCAAAGGTGGTTTTGTATACTTCATTACCTTTATCGATGATCATTCTTAATATGGGTATATGTATCTTATGAGATACAAGTCTGAAGCCTTTGAAAGGTTCAAAGAATTCAGAAATGAAGTTGAGAAACAACTTGGGAGAAGTATTAAATCACTTTGATCAGATCGAGGTGGCGAATACTTAAGCCAAGATTTTTTGGATTATCTCAGGGATAATGGAATATTGTCCCTGTGGACTCTACCTTACACACTACAATACAATAGTGTGGCTGAGAGGAGAAACCGAACCTTGTTAGACATGATGAGGTTTATGATGGGTTTAGCGAATTTACCAAAATCCTTTTAGGGGTATGCACTCGAAACTTCTATTTATGTATTAAGCAGAGTCCCATCTAAGTCAGATGATGTTGCTCCATATGAGATATGGACTAATAAGAAACCCTATCTTTCTCATATGAAAGTTTGGGATTGTCCTATTATTGTGAAGCTGATTCAGTCAAATAAGCTTGAAGCTAAATCTGACAAATGTCTATTTGTAGGATATCTTAAGGAAACTATAGGATATCAGTTCTACCATGTTTCGGAACAAAAGGTGTTTGTTTCAAAACATGTTGTCATTTAGAGAAAGAGTTTCTTCTAAGAGAAGACGGTGGGGAAAAAACTAAACTTTTAAAAGTTTAAGATGTTGAAATAGATGTAGCTCAACTGCCTGGATCCGAGACTATTGTTCATGAAGATGAAAAAATAGTTCAACCTTCCGACACAGAAAGTTCATAGGTCAATTAGGATACGTCATGTTCCTGAGAGATACGAATTTCTCATAAGTGAACTTAATGACATATTGCTCATAGAAGAGCCTACTACCTATATAAAGGTTCTGAAGAGTTCAGAATTTGACAAATGGCTTCACGCTATGAAATTTGAAATGGATTCCATGTATGAAAACCAAGTATGGAATTTGGTTAACCCACCCAAAGGGATAAAACCCATAGGGTGAAAATGGATTTTCAAGAGAAAACCTAACATGGAGGGTAATGTAGTTACCCATTAAGCTAGGCTTGTAGTTATCGTCAATGTCAAGGTGTTGACTATGACAAAACATTTAGCCCAGTAGCTATGCTTAAATCCATTAGGATACTCCTAGCCATTGCTGCTCATTATGATTATGAGATATAGAAAATGGATGTGAAGATGACTTTCCTTAATGAAACTTAATCGAGGATGTGTATATGACACAACATGATGGTTTCATATCCATGAATGGAGAAAAAGCATGCAAGCTTTAGAAATCCATTTATGGATTGAAGCAAGCATATAAAAGTTGGAATATCCGATTTGATGAGACAATCAAAGAGTTTAGTTTCTCACAAAATCCGGATGAGCCACGTGTATATAAGAAAGTTAGTAGGAATGCAATCGTGTTCCTTATACTGTATGTAGATGACACATTGCTAATAGGAAATGATGTCTCAGCTTTGCAATCAGTCAAAATTTCGTTAGCTAAAAACTTCTCTATGAAAGACCTTAGAGAAGCAATTTATATTTTGGGGATAAGGATCTATAGAGATAGATCTAAGAGGTTGCTTAGTCTTTTTCAGTCTATATACATAGATGAGATGTTAAAGATGTTTAGTATGGAGCAGTCTAAGAGAGGTTATCTTCTCATGGTGCATGGGATTACACTCTTTAAATCTATGTGTCCAAAGATATAAGATGAGAGGACTCGCATGAGTTTGATTCCTTATGCTTCAGCTATAAAATCAATCATGTACACTATGTTATATACTAGACCCGATGTATTGTATGCTCTAAGTGTTATGACCAAATACTAGTCAGACCCTGGTGAGGGTCATTGGGTGGCTGTCAAGAATATCCTTAATTACTTGAGAAGAACTAAGGATGTATGCTTGGTATATGGAGAAGGTGATCTTATAGTAAGCAGGTATACTGATGCCAATTTCCAATCCAGTAGGGATGACTTCAAATCCCATTCCAGATATGTATTCAGATTGAATGGTGGTGTAGTCAGTTCAAAAAGTTCTAAACAAGAGATGACTGCAGATTCGATGATAAAGGCAGATTACATTGCAGCTTCAGAAGCCATAAAGGAAGCGATTTGGATCAAGAAGTTCATCATGGAACTTGGTTTGGTTTTGAGCATTGTTGACCTAGTGCAGTTGTATTATGACAATAAAAGGCCTATAGCATAGGAAAAGCATAGGAAAAGGAACCGAGGTCTCATCAGAAGTCCAAACATGTACTTAGGTGCTACCATTTGATCAGAGAAATCAATGGTAGAAATGATGTCAACATAGAGAGAGTTCCCACCAATCAGAATATAGTTGATCCGTTGACTAAGCCTATTTCCTAAAAGAGTTTTATGTCACATGTATACACCTATGGTATTAGATATCAAGGTGGTTGGCTTTAGTGCAAGTTGGAGTTTGTTAGAGAAGTGCTTTAAGGGCAATAACCTTTAGCATTTATTGTGCAAAACATTTTATGATTAATAAAGACATTTTCATTATTTCGATGTTCATACATTTATGGATTTCATGTTAATCTTAAATTGATTTAATGGAGTCCTTGATACAAAACATAGCATGGAGAAAATCATGATGAGATCATGATAATAAGATTCCTATCATGTGTATTTATATTAGTATCTAAACTTTCCTTAGTCATAGGATTAATGAGATGGGATATCATTAACTCTGATAGACTAGCAAATGTTATACTCCTTGATTAGATAGAGCAGTATATCTCATAAGCTATAGACATGAGTTGTTTAGAGTTAACATATTGATGCTTACTAAGGGTAGTAAGTACATTAGATTGACCTACTATGAGACAATCATATGGATATTCTATTCCTGCATCGATGATAGTCTCATCATAGCAATGGTGCAAGTATCCTTTGACTTGAGGTGCTCAAGGATATCTTAAATACTGATCTTGTGCTTTGACTCCATTCATTAGTGACTTTTAGGGGTTACTAATAAGGTAGTGATTGGGTACAGCTTGAGGTATTTAGAGGTTATTGAGTAGCCAATAAAGCATTCACCACTCCTAATAGAAAGGGATGATACCAATAGCCTCTTGTCTGGGTCATTACTCGGGAGACTTTGGCCATAGGAAATATGTGTCATGAAGAGAGTCTTCAATGATATATAGAGTAATGAGATCCTCAAGACAAGATCTAAAATCACTTAGACTAGATGTGACGTAATCGGTCTAGTGGGAGTTAACAATTTGACCATACTCTAAACTAAGTGGGGTATAGATGGTAAAAGGACGAATTGCATGGAAACATTGCATATGAAAGTGTTCATAGTCAAACCTCTAACTTTTTGATCAATTGGGGGTCATGACATATTGCTAGATACTGTTCTTGACTTACTTGAATTAAGTGTTAATTCAAGTGGCCAACATAACTGGGAACCTAATGGGTCACACACGTAGAAGATCTAAAGGATGAGTAAAATGGTCTTAAATGGTGATTCAAGATATGAGAGAGTGTTTGAGGATTGTATCACGATGTGATCATAGTAGAAAACATTGCATGGAATGTATTAGAAATAGTAGAAAACATTGCATGGAATGGATTAGAAACAAATGTTGTTGGCTTCCACTAATACATGCTATTCATGGTCATTAACTTCTCATAACATCCATTAATGCATGCCATTCATGACCATTAACTTCCCATAACTTTCCATTAGTGATGGGGGTTATGGAAGGTGAAATGGTGCAGAAAATTAAGATGATTTTCTTGCATCTAGTGTAAGACACAATAAGAAAGAAAGGTTCTTTCTTACAGACACACACACACTCTTTCTCTCTAACTCTCACAAGAGTTCTTGTCTTTGCTAGCATAAAGAAATAATTCTAACCATCTCCTAGTGAGGTTTCATCCTTTTATCTTCGTGTGAACTTTCATTAGAGATGGTCTATATTAATCATTGTCATTTATGACAACCCAACGAGGAGAAGATTAAAGAACGAAGGAGATTGTCGGAAAGGTACATAAACATCTTACATTTCATGTTTTTTTCTATATCTATATGCATGAGTAGATCTATTTTTTGAGGTTCTATTTTATTTTCCGTTGCATATATTTGATATATATTATATATGAGATGCATGATTGGAACCTAACACATTGTAATTTTTCGTAACCTTATCTTAGTCAGTTTAATCTATTATAAGCTCAATCATTGCATGATTATTTACACATAAGTGTAATACATACATTTAATCATAATTAAGAGAAAAATTAGGAAATATGTTAAAGAAAACCTTCTTGATGCATCAAAACACATTTAGAAACTTGTGAAATGGTCTTAGATCAAGTCTTATTCAATTTGTTTTAATCTTTGAAAGAACTTGAAATTTTTTTTTAAAACTAGTTTCAAAAAGTTTAGTCAATCAATCTGGTAATTTGAATGAAAAATGTTAAGATTTTAGATTGAAAGGTCAATCAGTGTGATAGAGTAGTTGACCAACCTCTTTTTATAATATGTATTGTGAGTTTGAAATCACATTGTTACCAGAATGATTAATTAGTGCTATAATTAGTAATTTTTGTTTTAATAACTACTTAAATTTGTTAGTATAAATAAACCATATATAAATTATGGAAAAGATCTTGGGTGTACTAGAGAGCTTTTAAGAAATCGTATATGAATTACCTAAACATTTTGGGTGTACTAGAGAGTTTATAAGATTGAAGTACAATTGTGCATTTTATAAATCGTATCAAGCCTTAGTTTATTACTGTGAGAAAGAAGGAAAAAATTTTTAAAAAAGTAAATAAATAATTCATTTATAATAGAAATTAGGTTTAAAATATGTTAAAATATCCAAATACATGGATACTATACCAGACTAATAGAAAGGGAGATTTTTTTAGTTATATATGATTGTAGTAGTATAACAATTAGAGAAATTCTTAGGTCCCACACTAGAAGGGTTACTCTTGACCTTGAACAAGATGTTATGTGGAGGACTTCTCTTTACTCATTGAAGAAATAAGATAGTGAATTCTCACGTGGAGTTAGGGGAGCGAATGTAGGCCAAGGTTGTTTAGTCAAACCACTATAAATCAATTTTGTCTCTTTTCTTACTCTCATTTCTTAATCTCTTTTATTATTATTGCGTTTATTGAAAAATTATTTTATGTGAATTTATCATAACCATTTATTAGTGTAGAAATAAGACAAAAAATAATTCACCTCCCTCTCATATGCTATTTGGGGACTAACAATAACTTTTAAATATTATCCCTAAAAACTCTCGCTTATATTATATTAAAGCTATATGGCTTTATAAATAATTGAGTTATCTTGCACTAAAATTAAGCTTATATGTTCTCCCAATATCAACTTAAAGTAATTAATACTGATTAATCTATATCAATCCATATAATATATATTTAATACATAATTAAATGAAACTCTTTATAGAACATTCATAGAACAAAAGAACAAAAAATCAAGAGCCTTGACCCAACAAAGATTGAGAAGATTGACTAAAGAAAAAATTTCATCGAATTTGATTAATGGGGCTTAGTGGTTAAAATTGAGACATAAGCATTAATTGAGAAGTGATGGGAACGACATAATCTATGAATACATAAGATTCTATTAAGAAAAGAAAAAAATCTTGATGATTTATTAGGTAGGATGGTGAAATACTCTTTATCTTAAAAATTCCATGCACTTTGTCTTCTTGTCTTTTTTCTTTAAACTTTTCTTGCTCAATTCAACAGTGTAAGAGCTTAAGCTAAAAGCTAAACAAAAGTAAAAAGGTGTAGTATCCAAAAAAAAAAATTTCTTCATCTATCTCTCCTTATCCTCAATCTCAAAAATTTCTTTCCAAAAATCATAAAAGTGGCTCCTTCAAGTTCATATTTTCAACACCAAATTCTCTGTTACACTCTAAACCGGAGCCAACTAAATTTGAGTATATGATAGACTGCCACTTAATGTTAAGGCCTAATAACTCTAGCCTCACTATCAGGTTAAATCTTACAACTTAACTAATTCATATAATTTGATTGAAATAACTTAATAAACATCCCCTCTCTATTTAGAACGCTTCTTGGATTCAATTGTATGGAATTACACTTAAAATATAGGTACCCACACTTCTAATTTTTGAAAATATGAAAAATTGGGTAGCACATACTAATAAGGTATAAATCATAACAAAATAAATATAAAGCTACACTCTTCTATTCTATATGCCACAAATATCCATAATTATACCTATATAGAACAACTAATTTCTCTTAAATACTTATCAAAGAAAGTTATGATGTAGGTTTTTTATACAATCCATTAAAATAGTCAAATTAAATGCATCACATAATAGTACATAAGGTCCTGTACCGACCCAAAGTAGATGTAGATTAATTCTCCTTAACCATTAAAATTATATATGTCCAATTCTAGTTTTAGCTAATTTTTCCTAGTCAATAGAATGATACATGCCCTATTTGGCTATAATTAAATTACATCGGCAAATGAGATGATTCTGCCCTAACTTTGGTTGGATGACAATTGTAACTTGTTATTGTATCACAAAGATACACAACAATCACCCTTTTAGAATGTTAATCTCATAAACAACAAAATTCAATCATTCGACTCGCATATGAAACTCTCAACTATAGAAATACATCCATAATTAAATTTTAAGGAAGCTATAAGTGTTCACTAACATCATAAATTATAAGCCACATCCTGATAAATCTTTATATATCCATAAATCATGCAAAACACATATAATCCATAAGAACTCAATGTTCTAAATTAACAACTTGAGAATTTTTCTATATAGGATTATGATACCTACATCTAATGTCTAATTTCACAATCTCGTATTGGAAAGGAGAAGGGAGGTCAAGGCCTCTATAGTTATATGGAAAAAATCTATTAATCAATTTTCTAACTAGCTATTTTTGAACTTACAATTCTCTCAAACCTAAAGTATGGTGGTTGTTGGATTAGTATAAACTTGACGCATTACAAACTATTTCATATTATAAAATAATGCAACTTATATTTGCGATTACTTAAAAGAATTGAATCAAACTACTATTGAGAGTTATTGTCACAATTAAATATTGTTATATTACAATTATCTTTATTATATGATATACCCGTTACGTATTCTTAAATTCATAAAAGATCATCATTTTAATAATTTTAATTCTAAATTGTAAATAAAAAGATGAATCAAGAACTATATTTATAACCATCGATATTGTGGTATTTGTTTATATGTTGTAACCTTCTTCTTTATTTAGTATTATTCTTTAATCTTTTATTTTATAATGTATAAGCTAACACTATTAAAACTAAAAATTCAATATAAAATTGATTTTTTCATGTTTAATTTGTGTTTATAACTTTTGTACACGAGTTACAATCTTCAGTTTTACGTAATAAAGATAATAAGTTTGTTTCAAAACGTTAGTAATTTTTTTGGTAAATGAATGATTAAATTACACTAGATGAAACTATTATACCATTATAATGAGTTCAATATTAAGAATAAAAAGGGGGTGCTACTCTATATTACAAAAGATTACTTAGGAAAAATAGAAATAAGGGCAGATAAAAAAACACAATATTCAAAAGTATTAAAATTTCCATTTTCTGTTCACGTCAGTGGTCAAAAACCTATGTGCATCTTTGGTAAAAATGCCTACATGAATAAGGTTGGTAATTTTGTTGGCTAATTGTTATTTCTCTTCCTTGACGTATGTAAATCTATAACTATTTATTTCTTTCCAAATGCAATAAATGGACATTGAGAAGGTGGCTAAAAAGAGGAGTTATGCGTTTGGTGCTCCTTTCCTAGATTTCGAAATTATCTCCTACAATACGAACTCCCAATCATAGCTACCAAATTGTGCCGGTAACAAATGCATAATATGACTCTAGATAGCTTTAGAATATTGACATTGAAAGAAAAGATGATCACGGTCTTCAGAAGACAAGTTGCAAAGAACATATAAGTCAACAACATTATCGTGCCAATGATTCATAGTAAGGAGTCGGTTCTTGATAGCTAGCTAGGTTATGAATGCTACTTTAGGACATATAGGGGAGACTCATGGGACCACCATGGCATTACAAGTAAGGAGACTATAGCATGATTTGTTAGAGAAAATGCCATCTACTGTAAACTTCCATGCAATATGATCCTCCTCAATTGTATTAGTCAGTAGCAGAAGGTGAGCCATAAGGGGTATGAACCTTAGAAAATTAGCTTACCATTCACCGTTGTTCATCAATGAACATACTGTTAGGCTTAAGGGCATTCTGTTACTCAACCTTTAAAATTTAGGAGAGGAAATAAGTGGGCTAATGTCTAGCCAATTGTTAATTTTGTTTTTAATATACAGATAGATAGTAGCACTTAGCTACATAATCTGTTTTAGTAATTAAGAGCCCTATCAAAAGTAACCCACTTGCTAAAAGTTTGAGTGTTTCAAATATATTTTATGTATCCGCTTTGTCCATAAGGCATTTTTATCAGTGTATAACTTCCATAACCATTTACATACTAAAACTTTATGTATATTAGAGATTAGAATAATCCCAAGACCACCATATTTTTTCTGCATTGTAAGCTCTTGTCATTTCACTCTCTCTTTTCTAGAATTTCCTACCTGACCCACCCAAATAAAGGATTTCATGATTCTTTCCAGCTCGTTGATAACTTTGTGAGGTAAGACTACATAAACAGCCCAATATATATGAAAAATCTGAAGGATTGAAATGATTAGTGAAAGTCGAGCTGTATAAGAGAGGAAGCGATTTTTCCAAACCAAAAACCAAGGATTCAGTCTTTCAATAATCGAAAAACAGTCTTTGAACTTAAGCTTAGATGCGATGATGGGAACTCCCAAGTATTTAAATGGCATTGCACTAAAGTTGAGCCTTGTAATTCTACTGATGTCTATATAGATCCTTACATCATATGAAACCAAAACACAACTCTTCTTATTTTGGGCCAGACTGGTCTGTAAACAAGCTAAGTACCTACATTATGATATTGATTGAGTAAATCTTAGCTCCACACAAGAGAATAAGATCATCTGCATATAATAAGTGAGTAAGCCTAAGGTCCTTGCAGTTATGATGAAATTAGAAATTGCCATTGCAAGAAGTGAGTCTACTTAATAGTCTGGATAACCCCTCCATAATAAGTGTGAATATGTGTGGTTATAGGGGATCACATTGTCGTATCCCTTTTGCCAGTTTGATTGGAGTAGTCGGAGTACTGTTAATAAGCACCCTTAAAAAGGAATTACTAACACATGCCATGATATAGCGCACAAAAATGGTACGAAGCTGAAGTGCTTCAAGACATAATTGTATAAACTACCAACTAACTATATCAAAGGCTTTAAAAAACTATATCTTAATTAAGCAAATATTAAGTTTCTTACCTGAGGGATAATCCTTCAATAGTTCCTATAATATTTAAATGTTATCGCCAATGTTTCTTCCAAGAATAAAAGCATCGTGTTCTGGATTAACTAGAGTTGATAGAACCATTTTCAATCTTTTAACTACAAGCTTGGATACTACCTTGTAAATGATATTAGAGTAAGAGATGGGATTGAAGTGACTCATGGAACAAGGGTTTGCTTTTTAAGCCACCAGAAAAATGAAAGTGTGATCTATAACCCAAACCATTCTTGTAGAATCAAAAAACTCAAGTACGTCTTCTGAGAAGAGTTAGCCCATAATATCCCATATACACTGAAAGAATAAGATTGTGAAGCCATTAGGGTTAGGAGACTTTAAAGGGTGCAAACCAAAAAGAATTCGTTTGACATCTTGTGTAGTAAATGAAGAGATGAGTAGCTTTTTGATGCTTTGATCTATATTTGATTCAAAAATTGAGATATATTCAGACTTGGCAAGGAAGATTCGGCTGTCCCTATGAGATTGAGGAATTAGTTTCTAGCTATCTCTATAATTTGCATCATTTTAACATATTCTCTCCCACTATGATCTTGAAGTTTGGAGATTTTATATAAATTTCTACGAGCTAACAAGGAAGCATGAAAAAACTTGGTATTGGAGTCCCCCTCTTTAAGCTAATGAAGTTTGGATTTTTGCTTCAAACTAGAATTATGAAAAGAAAGCTCAATTTGATAATCTTGCAAGCACTTTATTTCCATAGCTTTGAATGCATAATTATGGGGGTTATTATAACAAAATTTTTGAGCAATTAGGAGCTTTGACTTGACATTTTGAATATTAACAGTTTGACTTTAGAATTTGACATTACCTGGTTAGAGCGAGCAATCTGAAGAGCTAGACATGAAGAAGAAGAGAATATTAAAGCAACTATGGCTGAGGAATTTCATCAAGAGTTTCAGTAAGGAGGAAACCAAGGGAACCAACCATAGACCCTCATGGATTTCATGAGACAGGATTTAATGCAACCAATCAAGGTGTCGATAGACCACCTATTTAAGCACCTTCTTTTGAAATAAAACCCTATTTATTAAACATGCTACAAACTAATGTTCAATTTTACTGGCTGACTAATAAGGATCCTAACGCTCATATAGTCAATTTCTTAGGCACTCTCTGATATCATAGGATGTCGAAATATTCAGTTAAGATAAGGCGCTTCCTTTTCACACTAAAGGATAGAGCTAAGGTGTGGTATCACTCATTAAGTCCCATGAATGTTACAACTTAGGAATAATTATTACGAGCGTTCTTTGGATAAGTACTTCCCCCTTCATAAAAACTACGAAGATAATCAAGGAAATCACAAACTTTCAACAAAGTGATGGGGAGTCACTTTATGAGGCCTAGGAAAGGTACAAAGATTTCCAAAGGAGGTGCCCTTACCACAACCTACCTAAGGAGTTCCTTTTGCAAATGTTCTGTAAACGAGTGAACCCACCCACCCGAGGCACCATTGATGCAGCATCAGGAAGATCTTTGATGAGGAAAAAGGAGGATGAAGCGGAAAAGTTGTTGGAGGAATTGGCTAACAACAATTTTCTTGGGACAATAGATAGGAGTAGACAACCCACAACCCTTCAGGAGAAAAAGGGAGCATTAGTTATCGACCTAATCACAGAAACGCAAGCAAAGATTGATAATTTGACCTTACAACTAAACAATATGAAGGCCTCTTCTTCAACTCCTGTGAAAGTTATTCAAGAAAGATGCGAGCTGTATGAATAAGATAACCATAAAACCATTGATTGCTTTTTGATGAAAGAACATGAATCTGAGCAAGTTAACTATATAGGAGAGTAATTTGGTAGAGAAGGAGGGAGTAACCTCTACTCAAATGCATATAGCCCTGGGTGAAAGAATCATTCAAACTTCTCTTGGTTGAACAATGCAGGACATCAATTCCATTCTCAAGGGCCACCTGATTTCCTAAAAGAAACCAAACTCAACGGACTCTGAGGTAAATAAAATTTTAGAAAAGATTAGGAGTATGGAAAACGCTCACAAAAGGTTAAAAGGAAAATTTGAGCAAGTAATAAAGAACCACTTCTCCTCCATACATAACTTGGAATCCAAATGAGTGAATTAGAAAACGTGTTGTCAACACAAAGTGTGAGAACCCTTCCTAGCAACACCGAGATGAATCCAAAGGAAAGAATAATGGTGATCACCCAAGCTGCTGAAGATAAGCCCAATCAAGTTAAAGACAATGGAGAAAAAGGAAGGCGAGAGACTAATAAAGGTTCCCTGTAGGTTAAATATATCCTGACTAAAATTAACAGATATTAATCTTCAATTCCATACCCTATTCATGCAATAAGGAAATCAAAGGAAGCTGAATTGAATGAAGTTTTGGATATAATGGAGCAATTAAAAGTCAACTTGCTATGACCGAATCTATAAAAAGGAAGTTGGAAACTGAATTGCTAAGCATAAAGAACTCCATTATAGTGATAACACTACCACAAAAGTAAGATGATCTAGGAGATTTCTACATCCCATGCATTATTGGTAGTGCTAGAATAAATAAGGCATTTGTGAATATAGGAGCTAGATGCTTTATACATTTTATAAGAAGATGGAGTTAGGTAACATAACACCCACTCAGATGCGTGTTTCAAACGGCTAATAATCTACCATCCAATAGGTGTCATTAAGGATGATTTGTTTACATTAGACAAGTTCACCTTCCCCACAAAATTTGTAATTTGGGACATAGAAGAAGATGTGGAGACACCTATTATCCTAAGGAGACCATTTTTAGCTACCGCCCAGTCTATCATAGATGTTGACGGGGGCGAATTGGCTTTAAGAGTGGGGGATCATAAAGTGTCGTTTAAAGTGTCTAAGATAAAAAGCAATTCTTTTAAATTTGTGGATGCTACAAGGAGCGATGAATTTTGTAAGGAAGTTGGTTAAGGTTATCCTTGTAAGAACTTATTAGAGCAATCTCCAATTCAATAAAAGACTTGAAAGAAGAAAAAATCGAAAAAGAAAGGTGGTAAGAAGTATAGTTTGGTAGCTCGGGTTCAATTTATGAAAGTTTTAATAATGCTACCATCACGTGACCCATTTGAACCACTATGAGCCAAAAAAAATGTTGAGCTAGTAATTGTAAACAAAGTGCTGTATGGGAGAAAACCTATTGTTGGACCCCGATTTTCTTCTTACTATATGTTGGGGATTAATTTTATTATTTTGTTGCGATTAGGTATAAATTATA
>JANQAP020291102.1:0-18075 GCA_026874005.2 Erythroxylum coriaceum | reverse complement strand
AATGCATTTCTAAAGTCTCAATAAATTCTTATTTGTAAAGCATCCTAGAGTTTTAACCCTAATCATGGGATGTTACATACCTACTCTCCTTATTAATGTGTCTAAGAGGATCAAGTAAAGGAATCTATTATCCCCTTTTCTATTTTCTCTAGAGACGCAGGTCTTTCTAGACTAATCAACCATTGAATTAGCCTATAACATGCTTGTAAATTTCATAAAAAATGTAAGTGGATGATGATTCATAACCTCACTTTTATAGATGACTTGCTTCTCTTCTGAAGGGCAGATGCTCATCCAATAAAGGCCTTAATAAATTCCTTGGAGATATTCAAGAGGATATGAAGTCTTTCCATAAATAAGCAAAAAAGCTCCTTCTTTATATTAGATTATACTACTCATCTATTTGATTGGTCCTCTTCAATTTTGGGTTAAAGGAAAATCAATTGTCATTCACTTACTTGAGAATCCCTATCTCCTATAAATGGCCTACAATCTCTAATTATTTACTTATGATCACCAAATTCAGGAGAAGAATTGACAATTAATGTAGTAAGTCATTATCCTTTGCTGGAGGACTTTGACTTATCGATACAGTGCTGAATTTCCTACACATCTAGTGATCTACTCACACTTCCCTCCCTATTCATTAATTAAGACTATCGAGGGAGATCATAGAAATTTCCTATATGTATGATTTGTAAATGGTTCGTATATTGCTAAAATGGATTGGAAAGTGATGTGTCTTCCAAAGAGAGAAGGAGATCTCGAGGTCACTCTATTAAACCTTAATGATAAAATATTATAAGTTAAACTAATATGGAAATTAATCTCTAACAAGGAGTCTTTTTAGATAAGATGGATTCATTCACAATACCTTAGGGAAACCGACTTTTGGTCTTGTTAGGCTAAAAAAGACAACTGTTGAATGTTGTGCACAAAAAGTTCAAAAATTACCTAGGCTATCCTACTTGCAAGCATAAAAGGTATTGGTTCACTTAAATTAACTTTGAACAAAAACAAAAATAAATTCTATCCTAAACATTCTATCCCGATTGTTGTGTGAAGGCTTTAAAAGAAAATCACAAATTATTTTGAAAAGTAAACGATTCAACCAAAGACAAAGATGAATAGATTAATCGAAATTTTCACTATTTAATCTCCTATGCATGATTAAGGGAAATGATTGGTTAGTTGTCTTACTAAAATTAATAGTTGTGCTCAAAATTAACTTGAATAATAAACTAATCTAACTTTTGTATTCAAAAAATTATTATCTGAATTAATTATGGAAACCTAACTACTAATTACCACCTAAGTTAATATATTTCTAATTCTTAACCTAAACATCTACAGTTTCTTGATCTGTATTAAACTTCTCCTCTCGATTCTTCGTTTAATACCAAAATGATTCAAAGTTTGATCATGCTATTACATCCATTCAGCTTAAAAACCACAGTAATTAATAAGACAACAAAACCGTAACTCATTCATGCATAGTTGATTAAAATAGTTACATTAATCCTCAAAAAAAGATTTAGCTCATCATAGCATAAACACGGTTCATCATTCTCAAATATTTAAATCCCATATTTAAGAATAACAAAGACTTATCAAAGCAATAAAATAGTGAATACTGAAATGGACTATCAATCTTTAACAAGGAAGACAAGTTCAAAAGACAAAAATAAAAGAGTTCAATAACATTAACAGAGATGAAACAAGAAATGACAAATAAAATAAACCCTCGAATGAGAAAGCTAGCGGTGGATCTCCTGCCCAGCTTAGAACTCTGGCGTTGGCTCTTACCTTCTGCCTCTGCTCAACTCCTCACCCGAATACTCCCTGTTATGTTTTTCTTCTATTTCCTTACCTTTGCTCTTTTATTTTTGTCTCCGTCCCTCAGCGTCACCTTTCCCTTTGTTCTTTTTATTCCAACCGAATCTGTCTCCAGTGTGAGTGAAGAGTGAATAATTGAATTAATGATGTCCGCCACCACCCTCTTATCCTTTTTATTTGTAGCATCATCTAAGTTTAGGTTTTCATGCCCCTTCAACCTACAGCTACCACGTAATAAAACAATGGATGAAAGGAGTGCACGTTGACTATGTTTATCACTTCTGTGAGGGCTGGTCACCCTGTATAAGTTTGCACGGTGGTGACTAAAGACACATTAGTAACCACTGTGTAGGTGGTGACTAATTAGTAACCACCTTATTCATGGTGGTGACACTTTAGTCACCACCGTGCAGGTGGTGACATCCTTATTATTATATTCTTCTTTTTTTTCATGCAAAGTGACGTGAACTTAATTTTTCATGCAAAATTCACAAATTAATCTAATCAACATGCATGCAATATTCACACCATTTTATTCAATTTATCTCTCATTTGGATCAACTCATAAGAATTTGTAACCAAGATCAAGATATGAAGGCAATTAAAAGCAATAGAAACTAGACACAACATTGAACAATGTTGAATATTTTTAAGTTAAGGGAGCAACTCAAGCCCTGGTTCAAAACTAGGTTGCAAGATGGCTTTAAAGCATTATTTTAGTAAGATAATTTAAGTTCACTAGGTCCTCTAATGGGGACTACCTCCTTTTCTCACTTAAGGACAATAATCCTAAGTGAAGCTATTGTAAAACATGTTATATAGGTAATAAATGCTAAATAAACTATATCTCTAATCCCATACTTAATGTATTATGCTTGTTATTTGAGAGTTTTTACTTTTTTATAGTACTTATTTTGTTTTATTATGTTTTTAGGTCTTATTAGACTTCACGGATAAAAAGGAGAAGAATTAAGGGAGTACCTCCTTACTTTTTTATAGTACTCTAATGGGGAGTACCTCCTTCTCTCACTTAAGGATAATAATCCTAAGTGAAGCTATTGTAAAACATGTTACACAGGTGATAAATGATAAATATACTATATTTATAATCCCATACTTAATGTATTATGCTTGTTTATTTGAGAGTTTTTTCTTTTTTATAGTCCTTATTTTGTTTTATTGTTTTTTTAGGTCTTATTAGACTTCACAGTTAAAAAAGAGAAGAATTAGGGAAAAATCAGGAAAAAATAAAAGAATTGAAGCTATTTTAGTGGTTGCCTATGTAAGTCTACATGGTTGTGTGGGTGTCAGTGTAAGTCTACACAGTCATACGGCTTCCTATGTAGCTCTTTAGGACCATGTTTCTTTGAAAATTTTAATGATTGAAGCAAGATTGAGGAATATGGTTGTGTACATTATTGTGTGAGTGATTGTGGCCACAATAGAAACCTAAATTCAAGCTAAAAATGGATAAAAAATAAAAAAGAAGTTAGAAAGGGGTTCATAGGAGGCTCCAAAAAACACAAATTGATGAACTAAAAAAATAGAGAGGATAAATAATAAGAAAGGAAATATATTTAGGTGGATTTTCATTAATTTGAAGTCGATTTCATGAAGATTAAAAGGGATTTTGACATAGTTCTTTTAGTTCCTTATTTTTCCTTTAGTCTTGATGTTATGATTGTGAGTTAAAATTTTTTAATACTTAGATTATATGAAATCTAAGATAGAACTTATAGTGAATTTATTTTAACTTAAATTCATTCTTTAGTTTCATTAAGATTCAATTATATGTTCTTAATTATTCTTAAATAAATATTGCTAGTGTATTATTTCATGTATAATTTCATACAATTAAGATTGAGAAATCCTTTTGTATGAATATATCTAACATAGTTGAAAGGAGTTACATGTAAACCTAGAGATAGGTTGACATTAATCTTTTTGATAAGGGTTAAGCCTAATAGTGAAATTCCCAAATCGATTAATGCAATCTTAGGGGTTTTAACTAGAAAGAGGTTTTATTTCACCAACCAAGTGTTAGGTGCTAATAATCTCTAGAAAGATAATAACGTAAGATAGGAATTTCCTAGTTTAATAAACTATAGATTACATTGAGTAGTAAAAATCATGATTACATGAAAAATGTTAAAGGGATTTGAAGTCTAGGTACCACTATTTTCCTTTATTGTTATTTATTTTAATCATTGTTATAGCTAGTTAATTGTGTTGATTTATTTTAGTTCATTGTTTGAATTTTGAATTTGATTTATCTTAAACGTTGCAATTTGTTAGGCTGGATAAAGAAAGATGGTAAATACTAGTAATTCTAATTCTTGTAGGGATTAACTTTTACTTGCCAATGCTAGCTACAGCTAGACCATGCATTTGTATTTTAAAACATAAAATCACATATCATGCTTTTTGGATCATTGTCGAGGGATAGAATGTTAGGAAACCTTGTTTTTATTAATCTAGTCATTTTTTTCTTTTTAGGTATTTTTTTATTTTTATTGTTTATTTTTCCTTATAACTTTCTTTTTCGATCTTGTGTTTGTTTCTTACTTTCAAGATTTTGGTAGTCATTATTTTAGCCACCAAACACAAGGGAAGGATGAAGAGAATATTAGCTCAGGGAGACTATAGTATGCCATCGTTTATGGTAGCACTAGAAGATTGGAATGAGTTTTATGGTGACATGTATTTGAAAGCTTAACTAATATCTATATTGTGATGTGACATTTTTGGGGGTGATCACCCTAATCATAAATGTCAAGTATTGAACTATATATGAAAGCATTCAATTACATAAAGAACTGACCTGAGGATACCTCATATGGGAATACTTATAATCTAGAGTATAACAATTATTACGACTATTCATGTAATGATTATGCTTCATCTAGAATTCATAACAACAACAATAAAAGGAAGAGGAGCATCATACAGATGTCCTCATGAAAAGCATTGCTTTACAAGAGTTTGCCATCTATAGATTGTAAAAGCTTGTTGCTTTATTCGAATACACCAAGTTAAAATTGATGAATCATATGAGTGAATTAATTTTTTAGAGTGGAGAGGAGCCACAGGTTATCTCAGGAAGTGAAAGAAGAAGATTCAATAGAGAAGATAGATGTTAAAGGAAAAGAGGAAGCTGCAGTTCAAAAAAGAGAAAGAAGAACAGAAGGGAGAGCAGAAAGAGGAAGATGAAGAGGAGGGCCTAAATACGGAGGCTATTGAGGAATTGTTGACAGTCATCTTAATTACGGAGGGCCCTACTTCCTATAAAGCAAACTATTGAAGTCAATCAAAGATCCAGTGATTTTTGTTATTCCTTATTTTATTGACAATTTGTTACTAAAATTGACATTAATGGAGTTAGTTGGTCTTATTAATTTAATACTTCATGTCTCATTATCTTATAATATATAACCTATTTTCAGGCTACTGAACTTTTATATAAGACAACGAGTCGAAGCAAACAGCTAATTATAGATCTAGGTTAAAAAAAAGGGCTTATTGAGAACTTTAACTATATAACTTATGTTAGTTCATAAACATTTGTGTTTTAAGTGTTCTTTGGGTGAGAACATATTTTTGAGCTTCAATATTATATATATGAGGTGTCGTGATTAATTTGTTAGTGTTTTAGGGAATTCGAAAGAGTTTTAAAGGAGACTCGAAGCAAAACACTAGGCCACAATCGTGGGGGACCTGCCACAATTATGGGGGATCTACCAAAATTATGATAGAGAGCATATAACTAGGCCACGATCGTTCTCTAAGGCCCATAATCATGGCCTGCTTGTAGAAAAATGCAGAGTCACTTTCGAATTCAGGACATTTCGGACCTTGGAAAGGCACTAGGGTTACCTTAATTGGAAAAGATTATAAAGGATTATGATATAACTCTAAAAGGGAGCCTACATTAGGAAATCCAAAAGAGAAAGAGAAAGAAGAGAGAGAGAGAAAAGAAAAAGAGGGAAAAAAAGAGGGTTCCGATGCTGAAGCTTCTTGGAATAGGCAATCTCCCGACATCACTGCTCTCCTGAATCATCCAATTTAAGTTTCATTTTCATTTACTTTTTTATTCATTTAATGTGTAAGATTGAGATAGGTTATATGGATATGGATTTTGAGTTGTTCATGATGTTCAAACTTTACCTTCGGGATTTTCCTTATCTTTAATGTTATTCTAGTTGATTTGCGTTTACTTGAGTTGGGTGTTGTGATTGATTGATGTATTTTTATATTTCAGTAATAAATCAAAAGGGTGAATGCGATAAAAATGATTAGATTGGATTAACGAGAGTTAGGCGATCTAATTGATCAATTAATCAATCTAGTCAGTAATTTTATGGAGAGAGATCTCGTGTGAGAGCCGATTGTTTATTAGTGAGCTTTAGAACTAATTAGAAATATGGGTAATTTGTGAATTGAGAGATTACAAGTCCATAATGTGATTAGGGTTTACAAATTAGGGAATGATTATAACTCGAGAGAGAGTAATCAACCCTAAGATCTTCTAGAACCGACACCCTATAAACACATCAAAGGCTAGATTAGCATTTATGATAGGTAAAATCCCCTCTCCCATAACTTGGTTAGTTCTTTTAACAGATTTCCATTGTTACATTATTCGATTGTTGCTAGTTTGTTTTGATTTAGTTTAGTTTTAGTTATTATTCAAATTTGAGTCTTAACCAAAGCATAACGTGAATTAGGTGGTGCTTATGCACTATTTCTATGGGACAATATATGCTTTTTACTCCAAGTAATGACCTGTATACTTGCAGGTTTTAGCGTAAAAAAAGGATTTGTTTAGAGTTGTAGATTTCATGTAGATTTCATGGGACCATTCCGATCTTCCCTAAGTAATTCTTATATATTATTTGAAGTTGATTATGTGTCTAGGTGGGTCGAAGCAATAACTACTCCAACAAATGACGGCAAAGTGGTGCAATTATTCAACAAGAAGATCTTTACTTGATTTGGGGTGCCTAGAGCTATCATAAGTGACGGAGGGAGCCACTTTTGCAACATCTTTTAAAAATATATAACGTTAATCATAGAGTGACAACTCCTTAACATCCACAAACGAGTGGCAAAGTGGAGGTGGTGAATAGAGAGTTGGAAAAGATTTTTATGAAGGTAGTGAGCATTTCAAGGAAAGATTGGGCTTTGAAGCTGGATGATGCATTATGGGCTTATATGACGACTTTCAAAACTCCCATAGGCACAACACCATATCGACTTATATATGGCAAGACTTGCCATTTACCATTGGAGTTGGAGCATAGAGCCTATTAGGCAATTAGAAAATTGAATATGGATTGGAAACTAGCTAGAGAAAAGAGATTGTCCAACTTGATGAATTGAAATAAATAAGATATGACGCATATGAAAATGCCAAGTTGTACAAAGAAAGGGTTAAGAAGTGGTATGATGGCATGTTACAACTTGATGAATTGAAAGAATTAAGATATGATGCATATGAAAATGTCAAGTTGTACAAAGAAAGGGCCAAGAAGTGACATGATGGCCATATTAAGAAGAAGGAATTCAAGAGTGGGGACCTAGTGTTTTTATTCATTTCATGACTTTGTTATTTCCTAAAAAGCTCAAGTCCAGATGGAGTAGCCCATTCAAGGTTAGTCAAGTGTTTCCCCATGGAGCGTTGGAGTTAGAAAATAAAAAGGGTGAAACTTTTAAGGTTAATGGGCATAGATGGAAGCTTTACTTTGGAGGGCCATTCTCACAAGAAAAGGAAGTACTTTCTTCCCTTTCACTCACTCTTTTACAACATCATATGGAATGGTTAAGCTAATGACCTTAACTTAGCATGTCTGTCTTTCATTTGTTTGTCTTTATGTTAGTGTGGTGTTGTTTTGATTTGATAATATTTAGTTTAGTTTAACTGGTTTCACACTTCATTCTCTTTTTGTTTAGGTCCCCAATGATACATTTTGAAGTTCCTTAAAGACTTATTATGAATCATAACTTGTTTGAGGACCAAAGGATGAGAGGAAAAACGTGCCATTTCTATCGGCACCACTACCATAAGCCCATCTTACCCTTAATCTCTTCTATTATTCTTTTTTTATTTTGTGTTTTGTTTTTCATGGTGTTGTTTGTTGTTTTTGGATGTTCTCTTTTGCATATTGAGGACAATATTTTGTTCAAGTGGGGCGAGGTAGTCTTTGCATCTATGTTTGCATTTTTGCATGTCATTTAGGATGCATGTTAGGTTGTTAGTATTAGGGGTGTCATTTCCCTTACATTTGAATCTTTGTGATGAATGTGTTGCCATAAGATTCTATCATGCTAGTTGGAATGAGATTAAATACATGTGTGAACTTAAATTAGGCTACTAGAGAGTGAACCATATGGAGTGATGAAAGTAGTTGGTTGCATAAGCTTACTCAGAACCTGAGACTTAAACAATGAGGTAATGTATAAAAGCTTAATGGAATTTCATTTGAGCCTATGTGAGGAATTGAGCCTTTATGACTCCATTCTATAGTTATTTCATTTCTTTGTTTGTGTGATGCTTCCTTAGGTAATTACCTTCATAACTTGCTTTGAATTAGTTTAAATCTACTGGATGCATGCTAGATAGAAATAATTAAGGTCTTCTTACTTTAACCAGTTAGCTTAAATGACCTACGCTTTTATTATCCCTTGTTAAACGCATTGAGCCTTTAAGCTTTTGTTTCTTGAAATCACTCAATTTTAAAACCCACATACCCATTAGCTTACCCAATCACAAGTTAATAGAGTGTTAAGTGATACTTTAGTGTGGAATCACAAGTTAAGAGTACATTGCATATAGTTGTTGTTTTCTGTCCATTGTTTCTTTTTATGGAAAAAAAGAGAAAAAAGAGAAAAGAAAAAGAAAAAGAAAAAGAACAAAGAGATAGCTACAATAAGTGTGAAGAAGTAGTCTTATCTATTTGCATATCTTAGAATTTTATCTTTGTCATCCTTTGGTACAGTTAGTAGTTTATAAATTCTTGTGACCCCTAAAACCTATTTAACCCACCGTAACCCTAGCCACATTACAACCCGAAATAAAGCCCTTTTGATCTATCCTAGCATGTAATCATTGTGGAGAAGAATTGGTGTATTAGCAAGCCTATGATAGTTTGGTTTCCTATAGGAAGTTTTAGCGTAACACTAACCATCAAACACTGGAGAGAAATGAGTGAAATCCATAAGAAAGGTCCATTTTAAATTTATACTTATCTTTGAGTGATCATGGGTTGAGTTTGCTTATGTGAACCAATGAAAATTAATCATGATGTGTGTAGTAGCTTGACACTTGAGTTGGCCAAAGTTTGAGGGATTGCATGGTTTAATCTTTGTGAAAATAAAGTGATAGAATTTTATTAGTTGTATTTGATCTTTGCTTGAGGACAAGCAAAAGTTTAAGTGTGGGGATGTTGATAGGTATAGATTGCATTGTATTTTTATAGATAATTTGATATGTGTTTAATGGTTAAGTTGATTATTTAGTGCGTGTTTAGCTTAAGAATTATGTAGTTCATAAACATTTATGTTTTAAGTGTTCTTTGGGTGAGAATATGTTTTTGAACTTCAATATTATATATATGAGGTGCCATGATGAATTTGTTAGTGTTTAAAAAAATTTGGAAGAGCTTCGGAGTAGACTCGAAGCAAAACACTAGGCCACGATCATGGGGGACCTACCATAATTGTGACAGAAACATCAACATAGGGCCACGATTGTGATAGAAGCTCAAACATAGGGTAAGGATCGTGGGGGATCTGCCACGATTGTAATAGAGAGTAGATAAATAGACCACAATCGTGCTCTAGGGGCCATAATCGTGGCCTGCGCGTAGATAGAAGCGAAGTCACTTTCAAATTCGAGTTTTCGAGGGACATTTCAGACATATCGGACCCCGGAAGGACACTAAGGTTACCTTAATTGGTAAAGACTATAAAAGGATTATGATATAACCCTAAAAGGGAGCCTACATTCTGCCTACATTGGGAAACCCGAAAAAGAGAGAGAAAGAAAAGAGAGAGAGAACAGAAGAAGAGGAAGAAGAAGAGGGTTATGATGCCGAAGCTTCCCGAAATAGGTGATCTCCCAACACCGCTGCTCTCCCGAATCATCCAACCTAACTTTGATTTGCTCCCCATTTACTTTTTTATTCATTTAATGTGTAAGATTGAGATAGGTTGTACGGATATGGATTTTGAGTTGTTCATGATTTTCTAACTTTACCTTCGGGATTTTGTTGTCTTTAATGTTAATTTAGTTGATTTGTGTTTATTTAAGTTAGGTTTGTGATTAATTAATGTATTTGTATATTTCAGTAATAAACCAAGTGCGTGAACTGGATAAAAATGATTAGCTTGGATTAACGAGAGTTAGGCGATCTAATTGACAACTTAATCAATCTAGTCGGTAATTTCATAGAGAGAGATCCCGTATCAGACCCGATTGTTTATTAGTGAGATTTAGAACTAATTAGAATTGTGGGTAATTTGTGAAATTGAGAGATTGCAAGTCCATAATTTGATTAGGGTTTACAATTTAGGGAATGATTATAACTCGAGAGAGAGTAATCAACCCTACAATCGTCTAGAATCAACACCCCATTAAACACATCAAAGGCTAGATTAGCATTAATGATAGGTAAAATCCCCTCTCCCATAACTTGATTAGTTCTCTTAACAGATTTCCATTGTTACATTATTCGATTGTTGCTAGTTTGTTTTAATTTAGTTTACTTTTCAATTATTATTCAAATTTGAGTCTTAAACAAAGCACAACCTGAATTAAGTGGTGCGTAAGCACAATCTCTGTGGGACAATATCTGTTTTTTACTACAAGTAACAACTCGTATACTTGCAATATTTAGCGTAAAAAACTTATAAAGAAGCGTTGATTGGAGGCAACTTAATAATTAGTTAATTTTTTTATTGAGTACCTTATACGATTCTTATTAATAGTTTAGTTTTTCTCATATTTATAATTTATTGGTCCTAATTCTATTACTTAAGATTTGATGGAGTTCCATAAGTTATAAAGGCAACATCAACTCTTTCTTTAGAGTAGAAAAGATTTCATCAATAGTGGATGATGTTGATGAATTAGAAAAGACTAGAAATTTGATAGATGCATATTTGATCATATTTATACCCTGTATTTGATATATTTTTGCTTGATATTTTATAATTTTATTCTATATTTGGTATTTAATTTGCTCCAGGTGTGTTTATAGGTTATAACTGCCTTAACGGATAAAATGGAGAAGAATTTAAATCAAAATGTGACATAAAACCAAGATTTGAAGCAATGAAGGGATACACAGTCGTGCATCAGCCTGCGTACTTCTCTCATGCTTTGTAGAATCACAAATTCTGGTTTTTTGGGGTTGTATACTATTTAGTACATGGCTATGTACTAGACCCTGTATCACCCAGAACCTAAAAATTACTATAAAATACATTTTAGGAGGCAAAATAGAAAGGTAGACGTGTAAAGACATTCAAAGACTTTCAGACGTGACTTAAGGGGCAATTTTCATCTAAATAAGTGGAAAATATTAAGAAATCATTGAAAGATCCAAGAGAATAAAAGATCAAACCAATACCTGGCAAAGAAATTTTGATAGGAGATAAAAGGGAGATTTAGAATAATGAACCATTTGTTTTCTATTAGTTTCTGTGTCTATGTTTGTTTTCATCTTCTGTCATGTGTAACTAGATTTCTTTAGTGTCTAGGTAAGATGGACATTATGTTGATGCTACAACTTGTTTTGATTCTTTTATTTAATGCAATTGTTTTGATTCATCTATTAAATATGTTCCTATAGATCGAAAATATTAGTACATAATCTAATTTCATAACATAGAGATTGAGAAATCCTTGTATGAATAGATATACCATAATTGAAAGGAGTTAATTGTAACCCTAAAGATAGGATGACATAAATTCTCTAGACTAAGGTCAAACCTAATAGTGGAATTCACAATTTGGTAAAGTATTCCCATAAAATTTAATCTGAGTAATTCAGTTAATAACTTTAGAATTAGTTGTTATTAGACTCGACAGAGCTATTAGTATAGCATAGGAATTTCTATGGTACAATAGTCAATAAGCAATTGCATAATAAAAGATAAACTAGTTAAGGGTTTTTAAGGGGATTCGTAATCTAGACACTAATTCTCGATATCGATACTTTTTAATTTATTCTTTATTTCTTTATTAAATATTACTACATGTTTTATTTTATTTACTTAAATGTTACTTTTTTAACTAAAAATGAAAACCAAATTCTTAGACTAGATAACAGGACAATGGTTATTACTAATAATCATCGTCTTTGTGGGATCAACCTGTACTTGTCGATAATAGCTACAGCTACACCGTGCAATTATAGTTAATTCATAATTAACGCACTTAAAACAATTCAATTAAGTTTTTGACACCGTTGTTGGGGACTTTGATATTAGGAAAACTTAAATTTTATTACTCTAGTCATTATCTTTTTTATTTATTTAATTTAAATAATTTAATTTTTATTATACTTTATTGTATTTTTATGGCTTATTCATTTAATTATTTTTTGAACTTCTCTACTTTGATTGTGTGTTTGTGGGTTATTTTAGGGATTAAGGCTTAACGTTAATACCATAACCCACGGTGGAAGGATGGAGCAACCAGTACTCTTATGGGAGCTACGAGGTGTCTTCATTATATGCAACATCACCATGTAGGAGAGAGAGGTTCCCTAAAATGTTTTCAGAGGCTTAATCGACATCCATGCCATATTGTGACATTTATGGGAGTAACCATTACAATAATGAATGTCGAACACTAACCTATAAGTGGGAACAACCAAACATGTACAATTAACCTCAAGGTGCACTATTCGAGAATAGTTACAATTTAGAATGAAGCAACTCTTACACTTATGGATGCAATGATTATGCTCCAGCTAAATATTTACAATACTAAGCACCTCAAGTCAATGAGCTAACTTTTAAAGATATGATGATCGATTTTATTTAAGTATCAATCATGAGGCATTAGGAAGCATAGGCTTTTATTCAAAATATGGTAAATTGGAATGACTAGTTGACAAGAATTATATCTGACGAGATGCAAGGTAGTTTGCCTATTCCTATTAAAAGAGATCCTATAGAATATAGAATGGCAATCACCTTTAGTAGTGAAAAAGAGTTCCCAGAAGAAGAAGAAGAAGAAAAGGAAGAGAGTATTTTAGACAAATTAATGGAACTCCTTGTTGAAATGAAAGTTAACCGATGCGAATTTGAGAGTGAGGAAAAGATAAAGGTTGGCTTCATGAATAGAGTGACATTCCAGGAAGAGCTTTCGAAAGAAGAGGACAAAGAAACCTCCATTCAAGAAGAGGAAGTATAGGAGTGGAAGGAGATAATTGAAGAAGATAAGCAAGAATCCTTTGTCTAGGAAGAGGAACAAGAAGAGTGGATAAAGATAGTTGGGGAAGAACTAATAGAGGAACCATATAGAGAAACTATTGATGAGTTATTGGTAGTCACCTTGAGTATGAAAGGTTCCCACTTCCTCAAAGACAAATTGTTCAAGTTAGCCTATGATTTAGGGAGTTTCATTATCCCTTTTTTTTAATAGTTTATTAAAAATATCATTAATGCAGTCGTTAGGATTTATTAACTTGAAAAATTATGCTTTCATTGTTATCTTGCAACAAGTGGCTTACTTATAGGCTACTAAACTGCTTTGTTGAGAAAAGGGTGGAAGCAAGCCACTAATTATAGACCTAGGTTGAGGGTAACGTGCAAGGTACGTCGAGCTATTGACATCAAACTAGTGTTGAATGGGAGGCAACCCATGGATTAGGATATATTTTATTTTATGTTATTTTATTTTTATGTTTCTTAGTTATTTTCATTTTTGATAATTTTATTTTCTTTTATCTTTTTATCCCTTTTTCTTTATATTTTGCAAGGTTGTAGTCTACTACTAGATAGATTAGAAATTAGAAGAATCATCATGTTTAGGAAAGTACCACTTAACCTTCTCACTTATTCTATATACTTATACTGTGTACATTGAGGATAATGTACAAATTTAAGTGTGGGGAAGGATTTAACAAATTTAATGATTTTTTTAAAGCTTATTATAATCTCAATTATTAAATTTTATTGACTGATATCTTGATTTAATTGAAAATTATCCATCAATACTTTATTTCATTATTGAATATTGACTTGAACTAGTATGCAAAAGAATGATAGTTAGAATAAAGTTACTTTTATAAGTTATATTTTTAGAATTCATTGAAATAATCAAGTTGAATAAAATTGCATATTATTTTCACGTACATACCCATCTTTTTTGTGAGTTTTAGATCCCAAGAGTGAAAACTTTTAGATTTTTAAGCTCTTTTTATTCTTTTATGTGTGTTATCAAGCATAGTTGAATGATTCTATAGCTTGCTTTTGTTATACATATTGAGATCATATTTGTAAACTTAAAAACATTAAAGTGATAAAGGCACTTAGAATTAACAATTTGTTTTTACCTATTTCTTTGACAATTACATTAACTTAAATTTATGTTTAGGAATAACCAAGTTGAGCCTTATCCTTTTTCAATGTTATTAACCTAAAATATTAACTTTTATCTTATTTTTCATTTGAAGTCCTTTTAATTGTTTTAAACCCTAAAGGTTATTTACATTATGTGTTTGTTTGAAACTTGGAAAATTTTTATAAGGTCCATTATTTCTTTAATTGTGGTATTGAATTCTTGAAATTTTTTTGATTAATCTAACAAAAAAGACATAAGGAAAATTTGTGAATAAGTATAAGGTACCAATAGAGTTACAATAAAAAGGCCTACGTATTTGTAATTAAGTTTCTTGAAATTTCTTTAGTAATTTCCTTCAATTTAACTCCTTTTATTATCCCAATCATACCATACATAAGCCCTATTACCACCTTTATAAAGACGTTTTGATTTTTGTTTCTAGTTTATACACAAGTGGTGGAGATGTGATAATATTACAAGCCTATTACTATGCATTGATTGAGAGTTTTGATACTTTTCACCCTCAACACTGAAGTGTAATGAGTGAAATCTTAATAAGGGTGTAAAGGTTTATGATTTTGATTTCAATGCAATTATTGATGTCATTACTATTAATATTGCTTAGAAAGTTAATTTTAGGATAATTTGATTCAAATTGTATGTTAATTCGATTTAATAGGATATGATGATTTATAGCATAAATGGACATATCAGAAATAATGAATGGTTGATGTTGTAAGATTTATAATTTTGATTATGGTTTGTTTGATGACAAGCAAAAGCTTAAGTGTGGTGATGTTTGATATATTCATATTTATACCCTTTATTTGATGTATTTTTGCTTGATATTTTATTCTTTTATTGCATATTTGGTACTTAATTTGCTCCAAGTGTGTTTATAGGTTATAATTGCCTTCATAGACTAAACAAAGAAGAATTTAGATGAAAACACAATCTAAAATGAAGATTTGAAGCAAATAAGGGACACACAGTCGTGCATAAGCTCATGTACTTCTCTCATACTATGTACAATCATGAATTTTGGTTTTTTAGGTTATACATAATCTAGTACATGATCGTGTATTAGACAGCGTATCACTTAGTACCCTAAAAATTAATGTAAAAAGATGTGTTTAGAGGTAAAATAGAAGAGTAGACATACAGAGACATTCAGAGGAAACTCAAGGGGCAATTTTGACCCAGAGAAGTGTAAAACACAAATAAATCATCGAAATATCCAATATAATACAAGATTAAACCTCTACCTTGTAAAGAATATTCGATAGGAGATAAAAGGGAGATTTAAAATTATGACCCTTCATTTCCTATTCGTTGCTCTTTCTGTTTACATTTGATTTCATCTTCTATCATACGCAACTAAATTTCTTTAGTGTCTAAGTAAAATGAACCCTATGTTTATGCTATAACATGTTTTGATTATTTTATTTAATGTAATTATTTTGATTGATCTATTATAAGTCAATGACGTATTTAAAATATGTTCTAATAGATTGATAAGTGTAAATTGCATCATGTTTTAGGGCATAGTTTGATATGTGTTTAGTCGTTAATTCGATCACTTGGTATATGTTTAGGTTAAAATTGTGTTTGTTTGTGATTGATTTGTGTTTTAAGTGTTTTATGGGTTAGTGCAAGTCTTTGAGCTTAAATATTATGTTTTTGAGGTACTTTGATGAGTTTGCTAGTATTTTAGGGTCAATATCAAAGAGCGAAGGAGTTTCAAAGGGAATCTGGGCCACAACACAGGCCCACGATCATGGCAGGTAGGCCACGATTGTGACAGAAGGTCCAAGTTTAGCCCACAATTATGGCCTGCAAGTCATGATTGTGACAAAAGCATAGGGAATGGCTTAGATGTGAGCCATGATCGTGGACTACGTCAGGCAGACACTTACGAACTTCATATTTCAAGGGATTTTTGGACCTTTCGGACCCCCAAAAAATCCTAGGGTTATCAAAAACACAAAAGAGTATAGAAAGAACAAAAAGAGGAAAAGAAAAGAGGATCTTTCATACAACCACAGTTGAAACCATAAAAGGAGAATACCGAGAGAGAGAAAGAAGAAGAAGGAAGAGGAAGACGAAGTTAACTCGACATGCTTCCTGGATCAGGAGGTTTTCGTAATTTTTGCCTTCCATCATTTATTTTAAGTTGTATTTCCTTTTCATTTTGATTTTATTTATGTATAGAATTGAGATGGATAGTATGATGATAGTGTTGGATCGAAAACAAAAACATGTTTGGTTTGGCTAAACATTAGATTTCAGAAACTTTTTTCGAAATCATAACACAGTGGAAGCACAAACACCAAATCAACATGATACGGCATAAGGAAAATAAAATAAGAATAATAACAAGATCTGAATATTACTGACTCCTCGCTACAGCGTCAACTCTTTGTTGTTGTGTCCTCAACCAATCGGATCTACCACTTGTTCTCCTTGGACAACTTAGTTATCAAAATCCTTTTGTGGGAAAGGAGAAGAAAAATGAATAACAAACCTTTTGCTATCTTCAGCTAGTTGAAAAAAACCAAAGAAAAATGAGCCTCTCTTTTTCTAAATCCCATGGTTTAGAGAGAGAGTGCAGAATAATTGAGAGCTACCAAAACGTTTTTGGAAGGTCCCAAAAACACACACACACCACTTTTTTCTTACATTCATTTAGCATTAAATGTTAAAATATAAATTGCAAAAGATCTTTACGCTCACATTCATGTTTTATGAATAAGCATAATCGAATGTGAGTGGGAGAGAGATTCATGTTTTTATGAATAAACATAACCGAATGTGAGAGGGAGAGAGTGGAGAGCCTTCATTCATTTTATCAATTAAAGGAGTTGTATGTTTTTTATCTTTAGAAAATTGCCATTAACCTTTAATCAAAAGAATGCAAAGAGGGATGCACAAAACGTTAATGGACAACCACCTCTCTTCATTCACTATATTCTTTTTATAAAAAAGAATGCAACGTTAGTGGATTAATGGACAACCACCTAGCACCCCCTCCATTTTATTTTAAAACATTTGTTTCAACTTAATTAATCTAATTAATTAAATCAAACCAAAATCCAACCCAATATTAAATGTTCCTTTGGGATTATAATTAACAATTAATTAGTGTAAGCCCAACATTTAATTATAGGCTTAAGACCCAATTTAGTTAACTCTTAATTAAATTGATCTAGTATTATTGGCCCAAATCCAATTCATCCATTTCTCTCCTTTCTGTCTCATTTTCTATCTGGTAACCTACGTTTATTTTTCTTACTTTCATTGATAACCTTTCTAGAAGACATGTGGGGAATCTAATTGGACTTAAATAATTCAAGCTCCAATAAGACCAGAATTAACTTAATCTCATTAGAATAATTTTGCTTTATTAACCAAATGTCATTCCAATAAAGCCAATTGGTTGAACTCTTGAATTACTTAAAATTATGAGAAACCATGTTTCAAAAATTATTAATTCGATGTCTAATCGCAAACTCTATTATGAACCATATTATAGCCATCCACACAACAAAGGATAAAATTATCATTTTGCCTAATTCCCATAATTAAGTTGTTACCTTTTCATATCTAACAAGAGTTGTTCTTGGACAATTATATGTTCAACAATTGAAAGTTAGAACTGTTGTTCT
>JANQAP020290102.1:0-18084 GCA_026874005.2 Erythroxylum coriaceum | reverse complement strand
GTTTTATTAATAATAAATATTTTCATTACAAAAGTAACTGGAAGAAAATTAAGTTATAAGTAAATGCACTTGCTTTCCAGGGCACTATATTTACATAACTCGAACAGTAAACTAATGGTTATGCATTATTAGGGATAACATAGCATATTTTAAATGACTCGAGATTGTGTGGTTGTTTCCTAGATTAAACTATTTTCCTAATACAAAATGCAGTTTTCACACTATATCTAGAAAGCTTATTCTAGGTTAATTGATAGCTAGGCCTAATTAAAGAGCTTATTTTGATTAGATACGACCTAAGGGAATATTAGTGTTAATAAAAGTTTTTATTAATCTATGATTAATAGTTTCAAAGAGAGATATAAGAACAACATAATGATTAATTGTGCTCACTTGTGTGAAGAATGAGATTGATTTGAGAACTGGAATTGAAACTCATTAGTGAATTTTATCAATTTTTTACTGTTTGTTTTATTCAACTTCAATAGTTTAATTTTACTTTATTTCGTTTATCGATTTCAACCAAACTCCCCCTAAATTGAAACATTAATTCATTAATTACTAAAGCTAGACATACACTATTTGTGGAAATGATCCCTACTCACCACTACTATAAATTTAGTGTTGTAGAGCTAGGTTTTATTTTCTAGTATATTTGAGGTGCATCATTTCTTCATCAGCACTGACTAATTCTTTTATTGATATTTGAAAAATATTTTCAAAATATTATTTCTCCTTGATAAAAGATTTTAAATCAATGCTAATTAAAAATAATGAAATGTTCTCTATAATTATTTTAAGGTGACAAATCCTATATGGATAAGTTAACTACTTTCATGTAGTCTATATTATATTCAACAAATATTAATATCAAAACATTATAATACTTATATGAGATACTTTGGAGATCTCAAGCCGAAGGATCACTTATATATTCATCACAATGATAATTTACATAAACATGTAAGTAATGTTCAAAATAGAATTCTTAAATCAGATCAATTTAGTGGACTTGTTATCTAATAAATATTCACATGTTTGTTTAAATGTCTCTATACATTAGTATATAAGATTGACTATTTCCTTCATAAAGAGGAAACATAATGTGCCAATTTTTTTCTATTAATATCTAATTGTAACAGAAGAATATAAATAGATTAAGAATAATACACAACTATAATAAGAATCTCATAATTATAAACATATCATAAATTTCATTTGTGAAGTATATTTTTCTCTTATATTTATATTATAAGTTAGTTTTAAAAAATGAATAAGACAAAGAATGTTTTTAAATAATTATATTACATATTTTGTGATCGACTAATTAGAAATAAACCAATAGTAGTGTCACCCTAACCATTAGAAAATGATAAAAATAATGTAGAATTATAAAATAAATAAACAGAGATAATTATAAGGAAGGTATTGATGTTCTAGAAATGAGAAAACAAGTTATGGTAATGGCGTTGATGATCACACACATAATGAACCTTGAAATACTCATTTACTTAGTTTGATCTCTCTTTTACAATAAAAATTATAACACAAAGGTAAAAATACAAAAAATATTATTAACATCACTGCCACTGCCTATTTCGTTGCTACTTTTATACTTTATGTCCCTAATCAAAGGCTAACTATAGTTTGAAACTGACACTACTCATTGTCAGGTTAAGAATCACCAAGATTAATCACATAAACCTAATAGATGAAAGTAAACAAATAAGAAGCAAAACTCTCTTGTGGATTCTAGTGTCTACATAAAGAGGAAGGCATACAAGAACAATGAGAAAGCTATAGAGAAAGGGGGAGCATAGGATCTATAGTACTTAAAGATTGAATAGGGAGTGTGTTTTAGGTAAAACTAATTAACATAGACAACCCTTTTAAAAGAATTAATTTATTGTTCTTTTACACATGCTTGTTGTTTTAAGTAATCTTATATATACTGTATAAGACTCAATACTAGATTTGATTATGGTACAATACTAGTACCGATCAATATTAGGTACTATTTTGAACAATTTATTAAAATTACAAAGTAGTCCCTAAATATATTGTTTGCTTAAGGTTACACGCTCTAAGTTTTACTAATTTTTAACCTTAGAAATTACCGCAAGCGCACAGGTCATTCGCATAGTACCTAAGGTGTCGATCCCATGAGGAAGATAACTAGTCCTAAAATCTAATGGCAGCTAAGTTCAGAAAACCTAATTTAACAACTAATGTAGAAATTTAAATCAATCGAGAATCAAATACGAGAAATTAACGCACCCAAAGAACACACAAAAGCAAACTCACACAAATAATCCAAATTCAACCTAGAAGCGAACAATTGAGAGAAAGAGGGAATCTATTCGAAATTAAAGAAAATCTACCCAATTATGAAAATTTTTATTTAATAGGATTAGACGATCCTAGGGTGAATTACTCTCTTTCGAGTTATAATACTTAAACCTAATTAATAATCCCTAATTTGAATTATGGAAATTGCGATCTCTCGATCTGCAATTTGTCAGAAACCTAAATTAGTTCTACGTTGTCTAGTAACCTACCGAGAATCTATGTTCGATCTCTCGTTACACGACTCTATCAGTTTGATTCAATTCTTTACCTATCGATTTACCTAACTCTTGTTAACCTAAATCGATGATTTTCACCAACTCACCATCTCAATTTATTGCCTAGTTATGAAGAATCGAATTGAATCACAATAAATTGAAATAAAACACAATCAAATCAATTTTATTAATCTCAAGAATAAATAAACCCGAAGGTGAGTTTAGACAGAAAAATCAACACTTAACAACAAATAATTCTAATCAATTTCAAATTCCATACATCAATGAAATTGAAATAAAAACTAGATGATACTGTCGGAATGTATCTCAGAGTTGCGACTGCGAGAAACCACCTGTTCTGGGAAGTACGTCACGTTAAGCGTATCTCAGTGCCTTTCTTCCTTCGTTTCCTTCCTCAATCGATTGATCTCAATTTAGGTTTTCCTTAGGATTTTTGGTAGAATCTCACATTTGTGCAACTCTCTTGGCTCTCTAATCTCTGCTCAACAGCTGCTAGGTATTGTTCTATTTGTTCTGTAGCATCCCTAGGTCAAACTTGCGGTTGAAATGGTCCAAAAAATCACCCAAATTTTGAGTTTTTCTGTCAGCTCGATGTAGGGCACGATTGTGGCCCTACCTGCCACGATTGTGGCCTGTTGTTTTTCCTTTCTGTCAAGATTGTGGCCTGAATTGCACGATCATGGCTTGACTTGACGCTCTCTATCACGATCGTGGCCACTGTGCATGATTGTGACCTATGTCTTTTAGCTTGAAACTCTTCAAATCTTCACCGCTCTTCCCTATTTACCCTACATTAGCACATACATTAAGGTACCTAAAAAATATAGAATTTAAGCTCAAAGATTCAGACTAACCCAATAAAACACTCATACACAAAAACTAATCTAATTAAACCCTAAATGCCTACTCAACACTCAATTTAACACAAAATGCATAACAAATTAAACCCTAAAACATCATACAAACACTACTATCAACATCCCCACACTTAAACGTTTGCTTGTCCTCAAGCAAACAAAACAACAATATATAAAACACAAAACACACAATGCAATAATGAGACAATGGCTTCGATCTTCATGAAATTAATTTAATCTCGAACACAATCAATCAATTGTCTCAAATCATTAACATGCAAAACATGTGTCTAGGGGCTTTGAACTAAATATACAACTAACTCAAGACCAACTGTTACTTTTCAATTATACACACACATTAATAATTTTTTTGGTCCCTCAGGCTCGGTAACTTTTCCTAGGTATAGTTCCATGAAATTTCAAGCCTAATACAAGTTTGGTGGGTTTTTATTTAAACACATTTTTTCAGGACTTAGCTTTTTACTCAGAGGCAAACATTTGTGATGAATGTCGATCCAATTACTTGACTAAGTCAATTGTTAATAGCTTGGTTGAAACATCATTATAGCCTTTTTACGTGAAGGCACACATTTGTGATGCGTGTCGATCCGGTTACTCAACTACATCACATTTTCAACTGGCTACTAGCTCTGCTCATAACCCGAAGGTCAGCAGAATAGTGATTTATTAAATTAAACCTTTTTTATTACCTACCTTGTTGCGTTTAGCTATTCGTTTCCATGAAAAATACTAGTTGAACTACTTAACCTAAAAGGCCTCAAATTATGAATTAATATGACAATCTATTGGGTGCTAAACTTCCACTAAGTCCTAATTAGGCTGTATAATTATCCAAAGACTTCCTAATTCACTAATTTCGCAGGCTAATGATTGTTCACAACCTAATAGACTATGTCCAAAATTAAAAAAAAATCACTCAATCTAAGTCATTGACACATTCACACACTTCACATTCTGCAACCTAATACTATCATACAGTATGCAAAATTCACATACAAAAGAAAAACACAGAATCCCTCCCCATACTTGAACAACACATTGTCCTTAATGTGAGAAGGAACACACACAACACATACATAAACGAGATGTGAAAATAGAAATTGAAATAAAAAGGAACAGATAAAATTAACGATAAAAATAAAAATAAAAATAATAGAAAAATAAATAACACAAAACAAAATGGAATGGAAGAAAAATTTTTAGGTTAGACTTGAATCCTAAGGAGAAGGAGGTGGTGATGGTGTGGGAGGTGGTAATTAAATACCTTGAGCTTCAAAATACTGATGGAGTCGGCAGATCTCTCAGCTCTGGCATCTTTGTGTACGCATCACTTCCTTTATTAGTTTCAGAGATTGCATCCAAAATCGTTGTCCAGCATTGGTCCTCTTCTTCCTCTTCTTCCGATTCCTTGCTCATTGATGTTTCCCGTGCCTACCTAGGTGGCATGGAGCTCGAGCTTAACTGACCCATCCTGGTCCACACGTGTGTCTTTTCATTTATTCCCCGCAGGCTCATGTTGGTGGAGTGAATGATCTTTACCCAAAATAGAAGATGGTGGTCAAGGAACTCAGGTAGATGCACTGTTAACCCCTCTGATCCACACCAAAATGCTCTGCGATGGCAGAAACCAGGTACCCCATTCCAAGATGGCTGCTCTGCTTTTGCGAAACTACAGCAAGAGCATTCAGAACATACGTGGATGTGCATACCGAAATACGATGGTCCATACACTACAGTATGAACAGTTCTTTGGTTAAACACTTATTGGTCTCTGATTTGTCAAAGACTAACTAGCACATAAATTTATGCAGCAGCAAGTGTTTATGGGACCAGATAATATTGTTGTGGGCATTTTTGGTGTAAAAGTGCTCAATGCCGGTAAGCTTATGCTAGTATTGGGAGGCACGGAAGTCATCATGTTGGTCAACAATGGCAGATTCGGGGAGTCCATATATGTCGCACATAATTTCTACTATTAACTTATACACTCACCCACCCCCCCAAAATCTAAACCATAATTCCTTAGTGTTCTTGGGGTCAAAGGTCAAGGACATGAAAAATTCTAGGGTAAGCTCATCATAAACGGGAAATTGGAATCTAATAAATTGACCCCACTGGATCCTCTTTGCTAGGTTCTCTACCCGCTCACGCACTTCTATCTTATCCAATGTATCGAAATCAAAATATTTAGGCACAACAATTTGCCTAGAACGAATAGAACGGAAATGAATACCTTCCTCCTCGGTGTAAATAGGAAATGAAGCTCCAAAGTCTGCTGCTCGGTTTTGTCTCCCCCTTCCTGCGACTTATTGTGCTCCGTGATGCTCCCGTCGGGCGGTTTGCTTGATACGAGGCATGACTGGGTTGAAATTGGAATGATTTAAAGATTGCAAAAATTTTAGAGAGAAGTGAGAGTGTTTGAATGTTGTAATTCTAGAGAGATAAAGTAAAAATGAAAGTGAAGGTGAAAGTGAAAGTTAAGTCAGAATTGAATAAATAGGTGTTAAAAAGGGTAAAATGGTAAAGTTGTCACTTAAAATTTACGTCCTTCCTTTTTTGTGCTTAGTCGCAGGCCACGATCGTGGCATATGGCGTACCATTGAAGGAATTCCCAATCACAGGCCATGATCGTGACTTGACACATCACGGTCGTGGCCAGTGCCTACATCCTGACACTAAACCCCTCTTCTTTTAATTCTTTCCTTCTCTCAGTTCATAATTTGTCTTCACTTCTCTTAATACGCTTGCGTACTCTTCCCCATGATTCCAAAATCCTATTCCTCTTTTTGCTTTTATTGAACCAAAACAAGAATGAACCTAACTACGAAATTCAACTAATTAAACAAGATTGAACAACAAACTAATTTTTCCATGGGTTACCTCCCATGCAACGCTTCTTTTAACGTCAGTAGCTCGACACTCCTTGTAAAGTTCACGGTGGTTGGAATGACCAATTTGATGATAGATTCGTTATTAATCTCAAAGTCTAAATATTTTCTACCATATTGCAACTACAAACTTCCTTAAAGTTTTCTTTACCTCACCTTCTCCTTCACCAGCGCTTCTTTCAGAAGGAATTTGTAGGATTCTTAATGTCTTCCCATTCTCCTCGAGGTTTAAGTTTGTTGAGTTCCACTGGAGTTGAAGGAGCTCCTTACTCTTTGACAGTCACCTTGAAGTTCAGTTGCTCCTTCCCTACTCGTAAGGTTAGTTCGCCCCCATCCACATCAATCATCGAGCAAGCAGTGGCCTAAAACGGTCATCCAAGAATCATCAAAGTATCCTCATCTTCATTGATATCCAAAATATAGAAATTCATGGGAAAGATAAAATTACTGACCTTGACTGGCACATCTTATATAATTCCCATCGGTCTAAGTGAGGTCCTATCAGCCGTCTTAACCAAAAACTTTATGGGCACTAACTCTTGTAACCCCAATTTAAGACTGAGAGTGTAGGACATCACATTTATACTTACGCTTAAGTCTAAGAATGCCCTATCTATGATGATCTTGTTGATACTGCAGGGGATGAAAAAGTCCCCTAGATCACCCTTCTTCATTATGTTGGGGTTGTCTTCCAGTATTTGCTCCTTCCCCTTCTCTGTGACAGACTCTTGTAATTTTAGTTTAGATTGAATTTGTTCCGCCACTTCCTCAATTTTTTTTGCTCGATTTCTTGTAACGTTCCTGTTGCTTTGTCAGCATATAATTCTTTTTGAGCAAAGAATTGGTGCGGGAATACCCGTCGAGTTACTTGCACCGATTTGCTCACAGACTCACTTGGAAGGTCGTCTTTTACTACTTGACCTTCTCTTTTGTCTACCTCTTCCAGCTCCTCGTCCTGCGTCTGGCTTACAACCATGATACACTTCTTCGAGTTCAACTCTGTGTTGCTTGAAAGAGTTCCAGCATTCTGAGTTGACATTGCTTCCGTAAGCTGCCCCACTTGGACTTCTAAATTGTGGATGGACAAAGCATGATTCTTCGTGACTTACTCGAATTTACTCTCTAGCCTCCTATGTGCTTCCTCCATTCCCCCTATCTTATCCAAAATTTTGTTCAATTTCAAATCCATTGAGCTTGTTTTGTCCTGTGGGAAACTCGATTGTCCTTAGGGTCTAAACTGCCCTCTATTGTTGTTATTAGATCAGGAGAAGTTTGGGTGATTCTTCCACCCAGAGTTATATGTGCTAGAGTAGGGATTATTACCCTCTCCAAGTCCAAATTGGGCTCCCATGTAATGAGCTTGCTCCAGGTTTTCTTCTCTCATCAAAACGCAATCCACTATATCATGATTAAATTGGCCACATAGCTCGCACTTCAATTGCATAGCTTTTACCGTAGCTGAGGATGACGCCTTCATATTATTGAGTTATCGAATCAAGTTGTCGATCTTAGCTTACATTTCTGTCATCTGATCGACAGCGACAACTCCCTTCTGCTCCTTAAAGTTAGTAGGTTTCCTACTACATTCACTAACCCATAAGCAGCTATTGCTAGCCATCTCCTCTATTAATTCCTCTACTTCATCGACCGTCTTTCGCATTAAAGATCCTCCTGACACCGCATTGATGATGCCTCTAGTCTGTGGGTTTACTTCGTTATAAAATGTCTGTAGCAGGAACTCCTTGGGTAGATTGTGGTGTGGGCATCTCCTCTGCAGATCCTTATAACGTTCCCACACTTTATAAATAGACTCCCCATCACCTTGTTGGAAATTTGTAATTTCCTTAATAATTTTGGTGGTCTTTGTTAGTGGGAAATATTTATCCAAAAAGGCACGTGCTAACTGTTCCCACGTTGTGATGTTAATGGGGCTTAATGAATGATACCAAGCCTTCGCTCTATCCCTAAACATAAAGGGAAACAGTCTAATTCTCATTACATCTTCCGACATCTGGTGATACTGGAAAGTATCACAGATCTTAAGAAAACTCACGATGTGAGCATTCGGGTCTTCATTTGCAAGTCATAGAATTGGACATTTTGTTAAAGTATGTTCAAGAGGGCTGGCTTGATTTAAAAAAAAAACTGCTTGAACAGGTGGTCTAGCCACTCCTTGGTTCACAAGATTGAACCCTGGCCTTATAAAATCCATGAAGGTCCTCTGTTGTTGCCTACCAGGGATGACTTCTTGATCCATATTTCTTTGCAATTCCTCAACCATTTGGGCTTTCTCGAACTCTTCTTCTTTGTCTCATCGAGCTTTCCTAAGGGTTCGTTCTAAACGTGTTATGTCTAAATCTAAAGTCTCAATTTCGCAAGTCGAACCCCTCGTGACTCTTGTGTTCATGCAAGAGCACGATTCTTACGTAGAATTATGAAAATCAAAAACAAAAATTAAAAGTTATCCTAATGCCTTAAATTGTAGAATAAGTTGCGCTCCCCGACAATGGCGTCAAAAAACTTGTTCGCACAAAGTTACACGCTCTAAGTATTACTAATTTTTAACCTTGGTAGTTACCGCACCGCACGGGTCATTCGCGTAGTACTGATCCCACGAGGAAGGGAACTAGTCCTAAAATCTAATGTCAACTAAGTTCACAAAACCTAATTTAACAACTACTGCAGAAATTTAAATCAATCAAGAATCAAATACGAGAAATTAAAGCACCTAAAGAACACACAAAAGCAAACTCACACAAATAATCTGAATTCAACCTAGATGCGACCAATTAAGACAAAGGGGTTATCTATTCGAAATTAAAGAAAATCCACCCAATTATGAAAATCTGATTTAATGGGCCTAGACGATCCTAGGATGAATTACTCTCTCTCGAATTATAATTCTTAACCCTAATTAATAATCCCTAATTCAAATTATGGAAATTGTGATCTCTCGATCTGCAATTTATTCAAAACCTAAAATTAGTTCTACATTATCTATTAACCTACCAGGAATCTGTGCTCGATCTCTCATTACACAACTTTACTAGTTTGATTCAATTCTCTACCTATCAATTTACCTAACTCTCGTTAACCTAAATCGATGATTTTCACCAGCTCACCCTCTCAGCTTATTGCCCAGTTATGAAGAATCGAATTGAATCACAATAAATTGAAATAAAATACAATCAAATCAATTTTATTAATCTCAAGAATAAATAAACCCAAAGGTGAGTTTAGACAGATCAATTTTATTAACCTCAAGAATAAATAAACCCGAAGGTGAGTTTAGACAGAAAAATTAACACTCAACGATAAATAATTCTAATCAATCTTAAATTCCATACATCAATGAAATCGAAATAAAAACTAGAAGATAATGTCGGAATGGATCTCGGAGTCGCGACTGCGGGAAACTACCTATTCCGAAAAGTACATCGCGTCAAGCGTATCTCTGTGCCCTACTTCCTTCGTCTCCTTCCTCAATTGATTGATCTCTATCTAGGTTTTCCCTCAAATTTTCGACAGAATCTCCTATTTGTGCAGCTCTCTTGGCTCTCTAATCTTTGCTTGGAGACTGCTAGGTACTGTTCTATTTATTCTGTAGTAGCCCTAAGTCAAACTTGAGGTCGAAACGATCCAAAAAATGACCCAAATTTTGAGTTTTCTGTCAGGCCACGATTGTGGCCTGCTGTTTTCCCTTTCTGTTACAATCGTGGCCTCACTTGACGCTCTCTGTCATGATCATGACCACTATGCATGATCGTGACCTATGTCTTTTAGCCCGAAACTCTTCAAATTACAAAATCCTCATCATTAAGAGGAGTCTATCATCACCATCATTCAAATTCATTACAATTAATGACATGTCAATAATTTTCCATCCAAAATTATCTTCCAATTCACTCTCATCTATAAAACTTGGTTCTTCAAAAACCCAATCCGCTAAAAGATCGATATGGTCATAGAAAATTATATATATATATAACTAGTCCTATTAAGAGTACTCATAAAAAAATAAAATAAAAATAATTCAAAAATTATATTCAACTTATTAATGATAATAACATACCTTTCTCATAACTTTAAGTTATATTGAACAAAGACCAAATCTGTAAATCTTTTTTATTCCAATCTATTTCTTTCTTTAAATAGATGAATTTAAATGTGTTATAATTTCTTCACAACCGGTTACACTCACACAATGACTTAGAATTTGAATTACTAATCTTTTCTATTTTCGATCATCACTTTTTAATTGGTTCAAGTAACCAACTATAAGACTTAAAAAATAATCTTATAAGCAAAATAAAGTGATGATTAATTTCAAACAAGTAATTAACCTATATTACACATGGAACTCTCAAGCTCATACACTTTATAATGTTATTCAATGGCTAACATCTTAAAACTCTCTCCCCAAGTTCATCCATAACGTAGTTGTTTGCTTGACCGTGCAAACCATATGGAAAGAAAGGAATGATTGAAGATTTAATGCTAAGTAAATTGTATCCCTACTCCTCATATCGAAAACGCTGGCAAGAATTCGAGAACTTGTAATGTTGGAAGGTGTAGCCTGAAGACCCAAGCTCTATTTCTTACTTGACTTTCCTTGTTTTAAAGCTTTTACCTTAAGTAGACAATATTTTTAGGATCGTATATGTTGAAGGGTACCTCCCTATGTTTTAATTTGCATGTAATTTTATTCTTTATTAATGATATTTTTTCTTTTTTATTTTCAGTAAAAAGTAACAAAATTATAGAAATATGCCTAGATTAAGTTTGTCTCCTTGATGAATTGCAATGGGCTTCCTAAAATCACTACACACATCCTTATATGCCTCTACTTATGAGCTAAGGAGATTTTGCACCATCTCATGTAAAACAATAGTTGTGATAATTAATAACATTTTCATAACTTTTGATTTCTTTATAAAACATAATCTAAAATAGACCTACAATTAAAAAATGCCCTAGTGGCAAACAACGGAGAGTAAAGTGGCCTTTTTCCATATTTCATTAAATATATAAAGAAGACCTATTTTTCATATTGGCTTTCATTGTTTCCTTCGCCTTATTCATGATAATATAAAAATAACCCATTATTTCCTTCTTATCACTATCATCCAAATAAAGTACTTTTGCTAAAGGCTCACAAACTTGAATGAAAAGTTGATATTAATAACAAAAACTATTATCTTCACTTATAATTATGAAAAAATCTATTTTAGCATTACACCTGGGATATTAAGATGAAACTCACTTATCACTTGTAAACATTTGTCTAAACTATTTTCATTAGAACAAAACACTAAAGTGATAAAAAATTTAGCTACAACTCTCATAATGGTAGGACAAAATGAATTTCTACAATTAATGAAACCCTTTCTCATTAAATTTAGAACTTATGTATGATTATAGATAAGCTTGAACTTGATCACTTTTATTTCTTTTTTCGTAATTTCATAAATGATATGAAAATATCTAGCATTTACTATATTTTCCAATATCAAGTTATTGTAATATGCAGTATAAAGAGTCCAAGAAAAAGAACTATACCTGCTTTACGACCTGTTTTCAATTATTTTGTAAGAATAATCATTGTTAATGATGAACTATACAATATTTTTAAGCCTAAATTTATTCACAACTTTATCAAATGTCTCAAATAGAGTATCAACATTTTTTACAAGGTGAGATGCATCAATAGACTTTAAAAACATCGAACCTTGTAGTAGAATAAACCAATATTTAATAATAGGCTCATGTCTTCTATTTTTTGAACCGTCACATATGATTAAACACTTATAAGTTATCTAATTCATTCTTATTTAATCTAAATAACTTTTATTTCGTACATAGAGTTGCTCAAAATATTGCCACTATAGTCATCAATTAAAGGAGCTTTATATCCTGGATCGTAAGAGGCAATAACGTCCACTATAAGCTAGTAATAATGACTGAGTAGTATCGAATGATATGATGGTATTATACCACTATCTATCTATTACCACGCCCATATTATGAGTTGCACCTTTAAATTATAAGGCATGAAATATGAAGTTCAAGCTCCAAGAGTCGTTCATGAAGCAAAAAATTTAGACATAAGTCTTCTTATTTTCCTCACATTAGTTGTCGCAAACTCTTCTTATTAGGTAGGAATACCACCTTCAATATTGCTAGCATCATCCTTACCACCACAAAAAGAACTTCCATTACTAATTTTGTATTTTAGTCTTTGCTTTTGTCTTTCTCATTTTGATACTCTATAAGCAAAGATTTATATGTTATTTCGTATAATAGCTAACTTTCTCACAAGGCTCCATGTCACCATTTATCTAACTAAATGCTTTTTCAATATAGTAATCCCCTTACCTTTCAAATGTTTGTTGTAATAAAAACAAATAATATGGTTCTTTATACTAAGAACCAATATAGCATAAGCCTAAGCTGGATCATCGAATCTTCCTAAAGAGATCAAATTATCAAGAGTACTTGAACTTCTCTATATTTTTTTATAAAATAAAATAAAGTGTATTAATAATAGAAAAAGTTACAACACAACATTACAGTGAGTTGCAATATTAGTCCACAATTCAGCACAATCTAAGGTTACAATAGTATATTAAGGAATAGAAAAGAAAAGGACAATAAACTTACAACATCTATATAGTTTTCTAGTCAAGGCTAAGTGAATTATGTTTGTTGTTGACTATGAAAGTTGCTCGAACCCATTTGACAATGTTTTCAACTATTTGATATTTGTCTTCTGTAAGTCCCTTGTGCAATCTTTTTTTGCATTTCCTCTATATGAAGTATATGGTGCTAGTAAAGAATGTTTTAATAAGTAGTCCACCGAGTGCTCCTGACGTAGTTCTAGCTATGATCATATTGTTAGTTCTAGCTATAATCATTTTGAGAGTCTCCCTCCATTTAAAGGTATATCCTGGTACATGTAGCATATATTGTATCCTACTCCAAATGGAATTAGTGTAGCTACATTCAAAACATAAGTGATTCCTGCTCCCTTTTAAACATTTACATATAACACAAATGTCATCATATATCCCAGACCATCTTTCCTTGGTGTGAAGTCTAATCTTAATAACTATCCAAGAGAAGGTTGAAGTCTTTGGGTTTAAAGGTTGCTCCATAGAATATCAAACCAAAGGACATTTTCAACAATTCTTACAAGTAACTTATGACAAAAGTTGTTAAGAAATGTACCTTTAAGATTAGGAATCCAAGTGATGCTATCATCTCCTAGTTAGTAGGAAAAGTAGGCAAGTAATCTATCATTAAGGAAAATCCTCTAAAATTACCACCCCAATCTCTATATTGGATGAGTGAAGAGACCTGAGCAATGATTGGTATTTTGTTTCTTAGGTGTACTATTTCTACTATGTTGATCAATTATAACACACCACTCTCATAGAGCATATGCCTGAACGGACTGATGAATAATCAAGAACATACTCAACAAGGATGGCACACTAAGATGATCAAAACAACTCTTTACAAATTTTTCAAGCATCAAACATATTTTCAACAAACCAATGTTCACTTTGGCTCATTTCATTTACAAACATGTCCAGTCATAAATGTTATTGCACTTCAGAATTCACACATACATTATACAGCAGTTGAGAAATACAATTCTTGATATAAAAATAACTGAAGACATATGCAGGTACAACTGATCCTAACCACTAACTCATGTCTAAATGTAGTAGTTATACTCCAATTAGTCTAACTAGATCTTCTCTGAACCTGAAAATCAACAGTGCAATTTTAATGAGTTTTTGAACTCAGTTAGTGAACCATCGTCAATGTGCTCACTCATATAAAAATATAAAGACAATTCATAATCCAATTCACAACAAATCATATCATTAACTATTGAATTATCACTTCACATTTCATTATGCTTCAATAAATACAATTTGTATACACTATTTTGCATTTTCATTTCAAAATAGTCCAAATAATTCATTTCAATCATTCATAAAATACATATCAAGTTCCATACACAAATGCATATGTGACTCCACTTTCATTATTACTTTGTTATGACAGAGCGCCTTTTTACTGTCCCGTATCCGTTGTGAATACCAGGCTCATTAATAACTATCCTGTACCTATTATAGATATCGGACTCATTAAATACTGAGCTTATGGCTCTTTATGCACATTTATGAGCTTTAAGCTCTTTTTCGCTGGTTACTCCGGTCACAACTTCTTTATCTGTTCATGCATAATAATGTGGTGGAATGCATCAATTCTCATGATATGCAATCAATATCTTTCATTCATCATGCACAATCATTTTCATATATTCATCGGATCTGGCATTCAACATGTATTTGAGTACATATATTTTTCCCGATTCACATTCAATTAGGAACACTCCCAATATAATCTCAATTATCAAACTCCTCAGACTATAAATGTCTTGAACGATCTCAAGCATATCAATAACAATTCAATAGCTAAATCTAAACAGGAACAAATCAATCCTAATGAGAAAACATCTAGGTTGACTCACAGTATGCTCCAGATAAGCTATTGCCTTGACAATCCGACAAATGTCTGGATGTTAACGTTCAATCTTGTGTATCTATATTCATGCAATACACATATTGTACACATTACTAAATTGATCAATTATATAAATATTCAACCATGCACATATATACATATGTCATGATCAATGCATGCTTAATTGACTTTCCCTGGGTATGTATCCTTAAACACAAGTCTTAATCATTCAAACATCATAATTTGTTTATGTCCAGTTTGTACTTAGGTTTACATCTCAAGTAAACATCATTATCCTAAAGTCATCAATCATTCACTCATCGATCCTTTTCTAGCATTATATAATCGCACAAAAACCTAATTCTCGTTCATTCCTACCTAATACATCTTAGTCATACTCTTTGTATCACAATTGCATTCTTAAGAACACCTTTATTCCTTTATCATTCATAAATTTCCAGATTTTAAACACATTGATATCAATAATCCATTTCTTAAGTTAAAACATCAATTAACAATCTAAACTTATCAAACACTTTAACTAACTAATCAAGCATCAAACTAGGTTCATTTCAAGCCTCAATTAAGTATAAATGCACCAAAGTAAAGTAGCTTATCCTTAGTTAGTTCAACAATCACATAAAAGAGAAGATTTTGTTTTCCATGTATTTCCCACGATCGTGGAAGCATTCCCATGATCGTGGGATGGGTGATCCATGAATTTCCCAGCCATTTCCTTCAATATTTCCAGATTTTAACTCTTTCTTACAAAACTTAAAACATCTTATGTATAGTTCATCACTTCTACTTCAATTCCTCATCAAATTCACCTCAATCCCAACTCAAAATCATCCATACTATAACTCATAAACTATTATTAATCATTTACACAAAAATAGAACATGATGTGTCCATTTGTTCATTAATATCACAGCACTCACTTAACTTCGTTATCACTATCAATCCATCCCTAAACTATCATCATATACATTTCTATTAATCAAGTCATAAAGATTAATATTATACTTAATTGTTCAACTGCAAAGCTTCTCAAAACATCACATAAACCTAGCTCCCTAAGCTTACATGATCATCACCATTCCAGGGTGGAATAGGTTAGGTTTTTTTCGTCAACAAGGAGAAGATAACAATGAAATCTTAGAGTGGCTAGTGCAAAATGTTAACAACTCAAAGTCGTAAGTTTCAGGGTGAGAGTATCGTGAATAAGAGAAGAAGAAAAAAAAAAAAGAAGAGAGCATTTAACAAAAAATAAGAAGAGATGGTCTTTCAAGTGCAAGTATATCGTGAGATGGGTTAAGTATATAGTGAGTGTCATGGCATTTGTCAATTTAAGAACCAAATTAAATGTCTTCTAATTACAGTACCCATTGTCATTTAATTACTAGTCCATTTTTCACTCAATATCTAAGCCAATTGTCATTAAATCTCCAAGCCATTTATTACTTAATTATCTAGGCCATTTGTCACTCAATCCTAATGCCACGTGTCATTTATTTCTACTGCCATGTGTTAATTTGTCCTGTCACTTGGCATTTTTCCTAATCCAATTATACACATTAATTTATAAATCTCCTAATCGTAACAATAAATTCTAATTTACTAATTATAATCCATCAATTCTTGTCATTGGTAAATCAAAGTATAAGACATTAGAAATGCACATTCATATCACATTCATTATGCTCAGTCATTTATCACATTCATCTTAATTTCATACCCCAGAATATGTCAATTAAGTGCAATTTGATGTGTATATGCTAATATTATGCATTTGAATACAATTATAAAAATCATGTCATAAATGTATCAAATTTATTATATATGAAACCACTCATAAGACTCATTAGTCTAATACTTTAACAACCTGTTTGGTTATAGATATTATATTATCCATCTATTCCTAATAACTGAGTATTCTATTATTTGGTTATTGAAAAGCCAACGGAATAACTATTCTTTAGATTAGTAATTCCCGGACATCAGGGAATAGATAAAGATTGTGTCACCTTGTCTTTACCTATTCTCGAAATAGAATACAACAAAGAAAAATCTTCAGACAAGTTCGTCTCTCTCCTCCCACCAGAACAATCGTCTCTCGTATTCCCCTCAACTAGAAATTCTCACTCACGCATCGTCTGGTCTCACTCACGCCTAGTGTCTCTCTCTCCCTCTTCACACTTTCGTCTCTTTTCTCCAATTTTTGGTCTCGTCTCCACTTTCTGTTCTTCTTCTACTTCCCCATCGTTGTTGGTTCACTATCACTGCATTTTTAGTTTTGCCCGTCAATGCTTCTGTTACTTCTCTGACTGGATTGTGAGTTTGTCACTCTAATTTATTCTTTCGTTTGCTTTTCTTTTTTCTTCTTTTAAAATTTTCTTTTTTTATAATTATTGCAGATATCATAACTCGCCTATTAAATTAATTATTGATAAGCGTTTTGGTTGGAGATGGAACGAAATTGGAATGTTGGGGTTGTCGGGGGATTATTTTTATGAGAATTTGTAGTTATCATCATTTTGTTTTTCCTTTAGGTAGAGTTCATGACTGTCTTAGGGATAATTCCATTTTGTTTTCATAATCTGGCTCTTCATATATGATTCCATTTTATGATTTCCTTTCCATTTTTCTCCTTGCACTCATTTTTTTCCTTTTTATGTTGAATGTGTTGTAGTTTCTCTCTACATAGATCCATCCTTGAATGATTTGAATGAACATGGAATGATGAAAAGACATATCTAATCTCTTTAGGCATTATTAGGAACTGACGTTTTATTACTTGAAACAATTAGGCTTTTAACTTATGATGTATGTTTTAAATATGAGTCATTCATTAGCTTGTTTTATACTTTGTTGCTGTTGTTGTAAGGTGTATAAATTCAATTCAAGTCATCTAACTCACTTCTTTTCTATTATGGCAGAAGAAAAAAAATTAAGCAATTAGTAGTAAGGGAGAAAAAGGAACCACAACCATGAAAACACCAGCAGATTTTCTTAAATCAATTCATAGTCGACCTATTGTTGTAAAGCGTAATTCTAGTGTTGATTACAGAGGTGAGTTATTCTCTATCATAATATGGTTAATTTGGATGAGATAATCTGTAACACCCCACTCCCACTGGACCCGAACCCGATATCGATGGTGATATCCGAATCCGTGCCCCGCGAGGGTGGCGT